>JBBYHK010464346.1:0-21164 GCA_038382065.1 Adansonia grandidieri
GGAAGAAGAAAAATTTTTAATTGTAGTTGAAAGACAGGGTTGGTGTATCCTCTTGGAAAGATAGGGTTGGAATATCCCCGAGGATGACGAATAATTTTGACAAAGGAAGATTTTAAATCTTAACAATTTTGAAAAAGTAAGGTTGAAGTATCCCATCAGAAGGTTAGGGTTAAAGTATCCTCAAAAGTGACATGTCTGACACTCTATACAGAAATTGAGTTAGAAAACTTAAGTTGACAAAACTGTGTGATTTAGAAAATAAGTGAACATTTTGACACTTTTTGATAAAAAAATTATTATGAATGAGGATGGTAAAGATGTAAAAAAAATACATGCCTTGATGCGGCTATAGGATTTCAAAGCATGTTCTTGAGGTTAATCAGAGTGATATGGTGTCATTTAAATGTCTCAAGACGAAGCTCAGGAAAACAACTCAATTTTGACCATAACTAAAAATAGGGGGACAACATCGCGCTATCCCACTTTTTGAATTTATTCTAAAGTGGTTTGAAGGTTTTAAGGGTGAACAAGATATAGTTAGAAAAGAAACTTAATAAGGGTCAATCTAAAAATATTCCTAATATCCCAAAAAAATCACTTTCCAGGGGAATAAAATTTTAAGTTTGGATTAATTATGTTGCTGGCAGAGCACATGAGGGATGGATGTGTCAAAATTTGAAAAATCCTGGACTCGTTTAGTATCAAAAAATTACAAACGATACCTTTCTAAAAAAAGGATTTCATGAAGTTTTTAGGAAAAATGTTCAAGGGATTTGGGAAAATCATTTAGTGGGTTTGAACGGCCTGATAAGAATACATGCTACCGATTCTAAGGGTTCTGGATAGTTTGCATTTGAAAAATCATAACTTTCTCATTCAAAATGATCTGGGGGTGAATAAGAATTGTTTCAAAGATAATTTGACACAATTTGAGAGAAAAATATCAAAAATTTCATGAAAATTCGTTTGAGATTTTAAACTAATTTTTCAATTCATAATTGTTGTGTTGCCAGCAGGGGATTTTTTTTTATTTTTCTTTGTGTTTTTAGGTCCAAACTTGGGTCATTGACATTCAAACATCCATGACTAAAGGAAAAAAGTGGCATGAGTGTCACGAACTCATTTGCTCGCCTCAGAGTAGTTTGGGGCAATGAAACAACCCGTTGATCATACCACTCAAGGTTTCAACTTAAAAACAAGGCATAAACATTTTGAGAACAAATACAAGGCCATTTTCTCAAAAAATCAAAAGTTTTGAGCTCGTTTAATTAGGATTCCAAATTTGGAAAACTTAATTTTCTCCAAGATTTTTTTGCTAACTTTAAGGAAAATACTAAGTCCATGTTAATCCTCATTGGTTGAGGTTAACATGCTTGGCTTAGGGAGGTTTTGAAAATCAGTTTTTGACAGCTATCAATCATGCAATTAGATAAGGAGAAGACAATGAACATACAAAAGGATGGCACATAACATTAATGGGGATGCTAACTTTACCAATGATCTTGGTAAAGAAATTATTATGCACATATCTCATGACGTGAAGCATGCCAAAAAAACAATGATTCATAACAAAATGCAAGTTAATGCATAAACATGCTTGAAGCATGCTAGGCTAAGGATTTATGAATGGATTAAACATAACATGTTGCATGGATATGGCATGAAATGCATGAACAAGAGCTGTCAAAAATAATAAGGATGAAATAAGACACTTTGCACATCAAAAGGGGCATCAAGACATCTAAATCCTAAGAACCACAACCAAAAGCCATAATAACACATGAGAATCCTAAGAGGGTGATGGAAGCATGAAAGCCTCACTAAATGATAAATATGCTAAAAAAACAAAAAATGAAAATAGTTTTTTTATAAAACTTCTAATAAAAGTTTTTCATAACAAAAGTTCATGACAAAATTTCCCGACAAATGACACTAGTTCTTGACAAAATTCTTGACAAAGCTTCTGATGAATGTTCTTAACAAAAGTTACGATAGTTTATAGACAATAATTTCTTGACACTGACACTTTGATAGTAGTTTCTTGATAAAAATAGTTTTGACATAAGGTGATGAGAAGAAAAGATCCTTACCTAAATGACACTTAGTTTACGAAGCTTAGAGTTCTTACCAGGAATTCCTTGAAGGTTCAGTAAACCTGGCTTGAAGTGATACTGTAAAAATGATGACGTATGATGGTAATGTGAGTGCATGATATGAAATGCTATCATGGTTGCATGATGTGAAATCTAATACGGGGGATAGCTATAGTTTTTTGCAAGTCATCTAAACTCTAATAGGGATTGTGATACATCCTGGTTCAACTAGGGATTGGAATTTTCCTAATTCCACTAAGGGTTATAGGTTATCTCGATTCCACTGGGGTTATGCCATAAAATCTATCACAGGAGGTAGCCATTACGAATTATCCTGGCTTCATTAAGGATATGATGTTTTGATAGTCGAGTTATTCATCTATTTTCAAGAATTTAGATTATGGCATTTCCTGATTCGGGAGGCTCAACCAATTTCCTGACAACTAAAGGCATTGTCAATAATTTAGTGACTGTTTGACTGACTAGGTTCATGCCTCTAGTTTCGATAGGATTTAGATAGAATACACAGATCGATTTTGGTTAGCTTGAAACAATTTTTCTTGAGATATGGCTTATGAAAGCAAGAATTGGATTAGTGTATGGTCATGTCAAATGGGTGTTTGGATGTGAAAAGTTCATGATCATAACAATCGAGGTGCGAGTAACGTTCCCTATGCTTTTTTTTCCTTTTAATGTAATATCGAGATGTCCAGATGCATATATCAGTTGATTATCTAACATTATCAATTTAATGATTAGTGCAATATGAATGTACAAAGGTTAAAAGAAACAAGGCAATATTTATTCATAACAACAAAGAGATACAACTTGGTATACTATTTGATAAACAAGTGATAGGGTAGCCAGAAGGATGATCTTTTAGGCGAAAGATGCCTATAAAAATCATGACATAGATATTCTCTAGGTGCTTTTCAGGATATTTTTCAAGCAATGAATATGACTAGCATGAGCTAATCTTTGAAAGATCTTTCTTGTAAGTTCTCTTAGTTCATGCCCTATCAGAATTGATCTTCTCAAGTCACCCTTATAGTTTTTTTAACTATAGTCAGGTTGGTTGCCTAGATGCCTTTTTCAGATGTCCATTTGGGCCTTTTTTTTTATTTTTTTAAAGACTTTTTTTTAGGGTTTCACCTTCTACATGTAATATTTTTTAACAAAATCTGAGTTGATTGGGTTGGGCAAGCATTGCCATCCATTTCTGACAAGATTAGGGCCCCTCTAGAGAAGGCTTCTTTACGATATACAGTCCTTCGTAATTGAGGGTCCACTTGCCCCATGCATCTTTGTGAATTGGGAGGATCTTTTTTAATACCAATTCGCCTAGGTGAAATTATCATGGGTGCATCTTTTTGTCATGGGCTTAGATCATGTGTCTTTGATACAATTGATCATGGTAGATAACTTTCATGTATTTTTCTTTGATGAGGCTGAGTTGGTTGTATCTGTTCTTGAACTATTTAGACTTTTCAAGTTTCGTTTCCATCAAAACTCTGAGAGAAGGGATCTCGACTTTGATAGGCAATACAATTTTCATCCTATAAATAAGGGAGAATGGGGTAGTGGTCATGGAAGTGCAAACTGAGGTTCGATAGGCATAAAACGCAAAGCATAGATTCTCATGCCAGTCTTTGTAAGTCTCGACCATTTTCTCAACTATTCTTTTGATGTTTTTATTAGTTGCCTTAACTGCCCCATTCATCTTTGAGCGGTAAGGGAAGGAATTATAATGCTGGATCTTGAATTGAAAGTAGATCGCTTGCATCATTTTATTGTTTAAGTTGCTTACGTTGTCAATGATGATTTGGTTTGAGAGGCCATATCTACAAATGATGTCCCCTTTGACAAACTTACAGACGGTCAATCTAGTGGCATTAGCATACGAGGCAGCCTCCACCCATTTGGTGAAATAGTCAATTGCTACCAAGATAAAGCGATGCCCATTGAAAGCTTTAAGGGTGATCGGCCCGATCACATCCATAACCCACATGGAAAAGGGCCACGAGACCATCATGACGTGAAGTGGTGCTGGAGTGACATTGATCTTGGCCGCATAGATTTGACACTTATGGCATTTTCAGACATCATTGATGTAGTCTCTCTCGAGGGTCAACCAACCTGCTCTCATGATTTGCTTGGCCATCCGATGTCCATTAGCATCTGTGCTGTAAATCTCTTTATTAATTTCTTCAAACATCCTTTTGACTTTAGAAGTGTCGATGCATTTGAGCAATACTTGATCGTGACTTTTTTTGTGTAAGATTTTTGCATCAAGAACAAATCCCATAGCCAACTCTTAATAGTCCTTTTATCAGTCTCTGTTGCATGTTTAGGATATTGTTGATCCTTGATGTAACGAAAGATGTCAGAGTACCACGGTAGGTCATCCTTCTCTTTTTTAGCACTATGATAATAAACTAGAGTTGTATAGATGCTCATCTGGACGAGAGCAATGTCTAATTCTTGGCTAACTTTAAACATAGATGGCAAAGTAACCAAAGCATCAGCTATTTGGTTCTTTTCTCGAGGTAAGTGCCAAAATTTAATATTATCAAATTCTTTCTTAAGTTTTGCTATCAGCTTCCCATACTATATTCGCTTGGCATCACAAGTTTGCCATTCCCCTTTCAATTGGTAGATGATTAGGGCTGAATCACTGAACACATGTAATGTCTTAATATTCTCTTTAATGGCTGCTTGAAGCCCTATGACACAAGCTTCATATTCTGTGATATTATTTATGTAATTGAAATTTAGCCTTACTGTGAATGAGGAATGACTCCCATCGAGTGACATCAATATTGCCCTATTTCCATGTCCTAGAGCATTTGATGCCTCATTAAAATACATCTTTAAGGATCGATCTTGGTTGAAGGATTTTTGTCTTAAAAAATGCACATTAAATCTTTATCTAGGAAGTTAAAACTTAAGGGTTCATAATCATCTGCCACTCGACTTGCCAAAAGTTAGCTATCACACTGCTCTTGATGGTCTTTTGGCTGACATAGGCAATGTCATATTCAAAAAGTAGGATTTGCCATCTGGGTAGCCTTCCTGATAGTACAGGGGCTTTGGATAGATACTTGTTATGATCAAGCCTTACAATCAACCATGTGGTGTGATACAGCATGTACTGCTTGAGTCTCTAGGCTGTCCATACCAAAGCACAACACAACTTTTTGGCTGCAGAATAGTTGTACTCGTATTTTATGAACTTTTTGCTTAAGCAGTAGATTGCTTGTTGCCTCTTTCCTGACTCATCATGTTACCCTAATACACAACCCATAGATTTGTTAAAGACTGCTAAGTAAAGGGTCGACTAGACACTGATGGTACTAACACTGGTTGGCTTGATAGATAATGTTTGACTTTATTAAAGGCTTCTTGACATGCTTCATTCCACTTTCCCCAATTTTATTTGAGAAGTAGCCGAAAGATAAGGTCACAATTATCAGTAAGCTGGGATATAAATCTAGCAATGTAGTTCAGTCTCTCCAAAAAGCTTCTCACTTTCTTTTCGGTTTGAGATGGTAGCATATCTTGAATGGCTTTAACTTTGTTTGGGTTAACTTTACTCCCTTTTTCGCTGACTATAAAGCCTAAAAGCTCTTCCGAAGTGACTTCGAAGGTACATTTAGCTAGATTTAATTTGAGTAGAAATTTTTATAGCCATTCAAATAGTTTTGAAGGTTTGTGACATACTCACCCTCTTTTGTTGACTTGGCAATCATGTCATCCATGTAGACCTCAATTTCTTTGTGCATCATGTCATGGAACAAGGCCACTATGGTCTGTTGATATGTTGCCTTGATATTTTTTAGTCTGAAGGGCACGACATTCTAGCCATATGTCCTCCATATGGTTACAAAAATTGTTTTCTCCATGTTTTCGGGCATTATCTTGATCTGGCTATAGCCCAAGAATCCATCCATGAAGGAGAAAAGAGAATTCTTGGCCGTGTTGTCTACTAGAGTGTCAATATAGGGCAGCAAGAAGTTTTTCGTGGAACTAGCTTGATTTAGATCTTGATAATCAATGCACATTCATACTTTGTCATCTTTCTTTAGGACTACGACTATATTGGCAACCCATTCTAGATATTCGGCTACTTCGATAAACCTTGCATTAAACTACTTTTTGACTTCCTCTTTAATTTTGACGAGCATTTTCGACTTCATCCTCCTTAACTTTTGTTGGATTGGTTTGCATACATGCTTAATGGGAAGCTTGTGGACCACTATATCAGTGTATAGTCTTGGCATGTCTTGATATGACCAAGCGAATACATCCCAATACTTTTGGAGTAGGTCTATCAGCTTAGGCTTAGTTGTTCACTTTATTAAGGTTCCAATTTTAACCTCCTTTCGATCCTCTTGAATACCCATATTTATAACTTCTATTAAGTCTTCATGAGGCATGATTTGCTTCTCTTTTTACTCAACTAATAAAGGTTTGATGGTATGAAGCTTTCTTCGAAATCTTCTTTAGGATCAACTTCACTAGTGCAAATTAACTATTTGAAATTGATCTTTAGCAATGCATTAGGCATATCCATATCATTGTCATCAAAACACCTGAAAGGGTAAAGAAAAAACATTACAAAAGGCATACACACAATCAAGGGATTCAGATAAAAATAGAGAGGAGGCAAAAAGGTTGAAAAAAGATATAGACACACAACATGGAACGATATATGCAAAGTCATTTCCTTGATAATGTTTAACAAAAGTATCCATTACATAGGACACCTACCCACCTTTAGGTAAGGGTAGGTAGGTTTTCCTTTCTTGACATTACATAAAAGGGACAACAAAAGTGTAAGGGTTTCCATTATGACCCTGTCATCAAAATTAGGTCCTAGTGGAAGGACATGCATTTTATGGCTCGGTATGTTAGAGATAAAGGTTGTGAAGTGCTCTATTTATGATGACTAAGACATCTTTAGCATTTTTCTCTTCTAGTCAGTTTGGATCGATTTATCCTCCCAAACAAAATATCTTATGGAAAGACGAGAACATTGTTGGCTTCGATTCCCCCTCTGACCCAATGATCGAGTCACCCTTTAGTTGCGAATCATTCTTTCTTGCTACTTTCTTGACTGCACATTAGCCTTGAATCTTAAGCCTCTTTTGTTGACTTGAGTAATGACCTGTAGAGCTCGGGCCATCCCTTATAAATTCTTGCCAAGCCCTTTTCTAGCATGGGAGCCTTTGCTAATAATCTTTTTTAAACCTGAGTAGGTACTCTTTGATAGGTGGGGTTTAACTATTGGCAATCCTTCTCCTATCAATGCTGCATTAATGAACTTGCTGGATTGGAAGGTGACTCTGGTACATCTTTATTAGGCTTTATGTAGATTTCTTCAATGAAAGCAGTGGTGAACATTTCTTCTTCAACCTCGATGGTGACTACTTTGTTATTTATCATAAATTTGAGCTTTTTATAGAGGATGGGATGACCTCGATGGAGTGTATCTATGACCTTCCTAATAGGCAGTTGTAAGATGGATTAATATTTATAACTTGAAAGTCAACGTCATATCTACATAGACCTATCTGGACCTAGATTGTGATATTTCCAATTACTCTGTGACATGTTTGATCAAAAGCTTGAACTATGGTGTGGCTACTCTTAATGTTGGACTAATTGACATAGAGTTTGCTTAATATAGTCATGGGCATAACATTAAGGGCTAATCCATTGTCTATGAGTACTTTAGGCAAAATGCGTCCCTTATAATGGGTAGTGATATGCATAGCTTTATAACTACCCTTGCCTTTGAGTGGGATCTCATCATCGGTGAAGGAGATATAATTATAGGCCATGATGTTGTTCACTAGTCAATCCAATTTATCCACGAAGATGTCCATAGCACATATGCTTCGTTTAACACCATTAATAATGCATTCGATAAACCTCTGAATTAAAAAGTAGAGATAGCATAGGAATCTTTGCGAGTTGTTTACTTAACTAGTTTATAATGCAATATTCATTGTGCTTGATAAACTTAAGAAACTCCATGACTTCTCTTTCACTCAATACTTCTTTGACTTTTTCAAGCTTAAAATTCTTTGCTTGGGCCTAAGTGGTACTGGTGCTTGGAAATGCATCAACCTTCTATTTTTCTTGAGCTGGAGGAGCATAACACCTACCACTATGGGTTAGGTGACTAACTATTAACAGTTCCATTGCCATAGTTACGGGAGTTAATTCTATAATCATCACTACTTGATTCTTGTACTTCCATGGGATAGCTTTGTTGCTCTTATAGAGGAATGGTTTAGGCACATCGACAACTAACTTTGGTGTAGGTGTCAAAAAATTAACCTTGAGATTTGACTTACCTAAAGAATAAGGGGCCAGTTTCTCCCGTAAGGCGGCTGGTGGTTTTGTCTCCTATCATGTTGATAGATTTAGCATCAGGTGTGGTTTTATGATAGAATTCTATCTAGACTTTATTCATCATTCTTTAAACAATGGACCTAAACTCCTTGCATGTTTATAGGGTATAACTTGCAACCATGTGGAAGTCATAGAAGTTGTTGGGATTGTCTTCCAATTTTTCTATTATGTTGAGCAATTTGACCTAAATCAATGCCTGCCAGACCAAGAACATTGGCATCCTTACATCCTCTATGCTTGTCTTAACTTCATATTTATTTTTAATGTTGATCATGTTTATAACTAGCTTAGTATGGTTTAGTAAAGGATTTGCGACAACATTTGGTCCCTGGTTTGTTCTGAACTATAATACTTTCGAGTTAATTAGATTTTGCACATTTTGTTTGAAATACATGTAGTTCTCCATGTCATGCCTCGCACCCCAACATTGTATTCACAGTGGGCATTAGGGTTGTACCATTTGGGTATGATGGCTTCTTTTCTAAGACATAGACTGGGGCCACTAAATGATTTTGGAGCAAGGTTTGGTAGAGTTCCTTATAGGTCATAGGAATGGGATCAAAATGTTATCTTTGTTGATTTGCACCTTGATTGCCAAGTGCATTATTGGTTGTTTGATTAGTACTTTGGTGAACTTATGGAGAGTAGCTTTATGGTAGGTTTAATATGATTGCAAATGACATGTTGTAGGTTATAGCATCAATTGGCTAAGGGGGTATTGTGAGAGGGCGAGAATATAGCATGCTTGGGTAGTGAGGGTCGGGTATTTGATGCCGTTTTGGCTAGGATGAGCTAGTATAACTTATGGCATTGGCTTCTCTTTCCCTTTTCTTATTGGCAATAGGTTTCCTGCTCGATCCAATGCTTCCTTAGCAAACATTCTACCACTCTTAATGGTTGCATCAATCATTTCTCTAGAGAGGACTAAGCCTACAAATTCTTGGTAGCATTTTCTATGAGCTTCTCGTAATAAAAAGCACGTAAGGTATGAATGAAAGTGACAGTCATCTCTTTCTCTGTAAGGGGAGGCTGTACTAGGGCTACTTCTTCTCTCTACCTTTGGGCATATTGCCTGAAACTTTCAGTGGATTTTTTCTTAAAATTCATCAGGGAAAGTCAGTTTGATGCCTAATCTGACACATGCTGGTATTGATTTAGAAACGCCTTAGCGAAGTCAGCCTATGATTAGACTTTTTCATTGTTTAGCTCGATATACCACCGAGCCGCTGCCTTAGTGGAGCTGTGTTAGAAGCAATGGATAAGAAGCTTTTCATCTTTCTGATGCCAAGCCATTTTTCACAGGTACATTTGGATGTCGACGGAAGGGTTAGTGGTTCCATTAATTTTTCAAATTTTAGGGCCTTGAACTTTGAGCGAATGATAAGGTTGGACGACAAAGATAGCGATTGCACGTCAAGAGCTCTAAACTTGTCACTCCCTTTGATAGGTCAGAGGCATTTTTCTTGTAGCTAGAATTTGTTCATTTCTTCTGCAGTCATGGTAGACTTTTGACCTTTTGTTTTCTCTGGTTCCTCATGATCAAGGTTTATCAGATCAGCTGATGAAACTCTTACATTAATCCCTTGAATACCGAGAATAAATTAACCGTCGCAATGGGATTTAGGTAGATGACTGGTAGAGCCTGAGAAGTAGGTGTAGGAGTAGGTCATTGTTCTTGTCTAGTTTCCCCTTGGGTGGGTTTTGGATTATGGGTAAGGGGACTTTTAGTGTTGGTAAGATTATCCCTTATTTTAGAAGTGCTGGCTTACCCTTTTTCTTTCATAGAGGTTGTCATTAGTTCCATAAGTCTCGCTCAACCATTAACTTAAGTCACCCTTATCTTGCTTTGCTAACAGAGCATCTGGTCTTGTGATTCCTTAACCATTAACTCAAGTAACTCAATATGAGCTTTATGATCACTCTCTATGATTTGTTTGCAGCATCGTGTGCTGTACGATGCGGGATATTAGGTTCTATTTTCCTAATTGACCTCAGAATCCCTTTCACTTTTATGGCCCAATTCTTGTACTAGACTTTCACTTAAAAATGTATTTATTGATGAGTGTTTATGATGCAATAATAAGTTTAGATAATGAATGATTATACAAGTGTATAAAATAAAATAGTGAAATTAAATGTGCATATGCATTTGAGATAATTAATTCTTGGAATAGCTTTATCAATAACATCATTCATAGAGCCATAAAAAGGTTTTTTTTCTTGAAATGTGATTACATCTGAAAATATCTAACATGATTACATTGTGTAATCACATGATCAAAAAAGCCTAAAAGTTACTACTCACGATCTTCGATAGGTACAATGTCTAACCTTATGGACTGAGCTACCTTAATCATATCGTTTGCCTTTTGTTGAGCCATCTGAACTTCTTCAGTAAGGTGTTTATGTTATACTTGGTAGTTCAGATGTGCTTGGTTGATTGTCGCTTGCTAATCTAGTTCGCACTACTCGGAAGCCCTTATTAGTTCATTGATATGACCTTGATGAATCTATAGAGATTGATTTAACTCTTGAATTCTATAGGTGAGGACTTTGTTTTCAACTCTGGCTGCTTCGCATCTCATATTTGGGTCCTGAGTCTTTGATTTCTTTGTTGGCAGGTAGAGGCTAGAGCATGTGCCCTTGTGAATTTTTCTTTGTTAGTTCTAATTTCCTCCTTTTACTGATTTAGCTTAGGATTAAGAATGGTAACTTTCACTCCCCATTCAACTAATGTCTTGCCAACACGTTGGGACTTGTTAGCTTTTTGGAGTGCCACATAATCCTTGGTTAAGCTTTCAAGGTCAACTTTAAGGCGATCCCTTTCTTTGATGACTTGATATATTTCATCACTCCTAAGCTAGATATCCATCTCTAGCTGGCCTTTTTCCTCCTTAAGTTGAGAGATTTCTGCGATAAAGGATGCCTTTTTCTCGTTTGAACCCTTTCTAAGTAGCTCGATCTTAGAAGGTGACTTATCTATTGGGATTTGTAGTATCCTGGAGTTAGGTGGTGGAAACAGGTCATTGATACGGTAAAGTCTCCATTCTTCATATCCAGGAGTGGTGGGGCTTCCTTTCCAGTATCTTTCCATACAATGGATCTTCTTCCAAGCTTGGAAAGCTAATTGGACTTTCACTTTATAATTGGGCTCTCCGTATTCAAAATCCCAATGTCCTAAATCTTCGAAGAATAAGATAAATTACTGGTACTAAAACTGATGCAATACCAATAAAAGAGCATAACTGGTATTTCCCCATAATCCTAGGAGCGGCACACAAGTGTAGTCTCCACATATGTGCACAATCGATTGAGGGAACACCTATGGGACTCTCCACATGATTTCTTCCTCCTTGATGCTTCGTAATTCCTTGACCCATTGCTTTTTTGTTTTATCTTCATGACATTCTTCCTCTAATGCCGTGGAAAGAGGACTAATCTTGAAGAAGAAACTTTGCTTGACTCTCCTATTCCTTATACAAAGATAACTTAGGAGCCATATCTGAAGCAATAGGGCACACCTGATAAAACTTCCTGTTCTCGTTCTTTTACAAAAGCTAAGGGCACAGATGGTTTCTACAATAGTGGCAGAAGCAGGGTTGATGTTGTCACACAAACAAGAAAAGAAATCTGTGACTGCCACCTCTACATAACCTAAAGTCTTTGGGAATATAATGAGCCTATAGATTGCTAGTGCGTAGACATCTTAAGCTTTCTTTTGATCAGAAAGATTTACCATGCATTCTTTCAAGCTAGCCCAAGAAATGCATTCGTTGCTCCCTTTTACTTTGATGTAACTATCAACCCATGCTTCTGTGGCTCTAAGAATTTTCCTTAACCTCTTCTTGAATAGAGGAGGCGTTAGTGCTTTGCAGTAAATCCAGTCTGACTTAGCCTTTTTTATGTTGAGCAGAGCTGTGTACTCATCAATGGTAGGGACTAAATCTTGTTGGTTGAAGGTGAAACATCGGTAGGTCAGATTCCAGAACTGTGTCGTTGCTCGCAACAAGCCATCATCTAATTGAACTTGAAGTAAGAAAGCTATATCCACATACTTTTTAGTGAAGGCTTCTTTCTCATTGTTATCCCAACTATGCTAAATGTGCTTTAATTTTCAACAATCATTCTGATGGAAACTGACCTTCACCTTTTCATGCATTTTTGAGATGTAGTCGGGTTTTAGGGTGTTCCCATCTTCACGTTAGCGACCTTCTGACCATGTTCTAACATTTTCAAATGACTCGATAGTGGAGATAAGTTGTTGCTTCATAAATGATGCCCCTTGTTGAACACTGAACCAGAACAATTGTCCCAAAATGATGATAGTCATATGGTTATGATGAAATGATGCATGCATCAAAACACAAACAAAGGGAAAATAAGACAGTGGAATATATAGGAGACAAATGTAAGGAAATAAAGAATTTAAGAACATCAGAACAAAAAAAATCATACATTTCTCAACCAAGGTGGCGAGACAAAAAACGGGTAGCATTTCAACATACCAAGATACGATATGCCCTTCATGATGTGATGCAATATCTTATTTTGATGGAAAAATAAATGACCAGTAGCAATATTCGTTATCACCACTAGTGTGAATGCGCGTTAAGCCATGACTCGAACAGCATAACGGCTTATAGTATAAGACGTTATGAACGATGGTTTTTTTTGTTCACCGTCACTTATTTACACAAAGGTTAGCCATCGTTTGAGCGGCATAATGGCATGCCTTGATAAATGATAAAAATATAGATGCAAGTGATAATTGTATACTTATTGTCACCTATATAATTATGGTAATTAAGAGTAAAGGTTAGGAATGTTTCCCCTAGTGATCCTATTCTCTGGGTATTCTAGCAGCATTCCTGTATGGTTTGACATGATTTAGCTCATAGGGCTAACTATGTAAGGTTTAAGTTGACACCTATATAGGTATCCGAATTGCTCCTTCATCCACTAAGGACAGTCGAAGGACCCTGATCCTAGACCTATCGCAGGTTTGGTAGAATAGGTTCGATCCATTGGATGTATTTCTCTATGCAAATGCATAGGGTTACTCACGAGAGAAGGTAATTTACATCCGAAAAGTTATTACCATGCCTATGCGGAGGGTTACTTATGATGGGGGTAGCTCACTTCCTCCTAATAATTGGATTATAACCATGCCATGAGTTTGGCGAGACACTAATGCACATGCAAATGCGTGATGTGTGACAGGGAAATGATCAAACATTTTTGTTTACCTTCGTATTACCGTTTTTATTAAACTAATGATTATTTGAAAATAAGATAATCCTGACAATCATGTCAAACAAAAGATTAGTTGACAAAATGGAAAAAAGGGTCATGGTTAAATAACGACCAAAGATCGACAGAACTAGGAACTTAGCAAACACAGCTAGTCATTGGCCTAACTCTCTGTACTATCCCCAATAGAGTCACCAAGCTATCGCAACGTACCCCATTGTGGATCCTTGTGGATCTATGGGTGCATACGACTTAAAATATTTTTTTGACTTAGAGATGTCTTCTTGACTAAAACTTTTCTTTTGCAATGTAACGAGAATGAAAATGTATGGATTCTTGACTTGTGGTAAAGTGAAGGGGACCATAAGATGAATCACTCATCTTATTGGTTTTGAATAACCATCATGAAATGGCCAATGCTTGGAGTCACCACTGATCATTTCAGGCTAGTAGAGCATACGAGGGACAAGCTGTGTCAAACATATTCCCAATATCCCAAAAAGTCACTTTTCGAGGAATAAATTTTCAAGTTTAGATTAATTTCGCTACTAGTAGAGCATACGAGGGACAAGGTTTGTTAAAATTTGAAAATCATTCCAGACTCATTAGGTATCCAAAAATTGCAAATAAACCTTTCCAGAAAGGGAATTTCATGAACGTTTTAGGAAAATGCTAGATGGATTTAGAAAAATCATTTGGTGGGCTTAAAAGGCCCAACAAAAATGCACTTTGTTCACTCTAGGGATTCTGGATAGTCTAGGTTGGAAAAATCATAACACTTTCATCCAGTCTAATCCAGGGATGATCATTTTAAAGGTATTTTCAATTTTAGAGAAAAATATTATAAAATTCATAAAAAATCATTTAATATTTTTAAGTGATTTTTCAATTTGTAGCAGTGCTACTGCCAGCAGAAGACAAAGTAAAGCTAAGGATTTTTTTTTATGTTTACAGGTCCAAACTCGAGTCATCGACATTCGAACATCCATGACTGAAGGGAAAGAGTGGCATGAGTGTCACGAACTCATTTGCACAGCCTTGGAGTATTTTGGGACAATGAAATAGCCTATTGATCACACCACTCAAGGTTTCGACTCAAAAACAAGGAACGAACATTTTGGGAACAAGTGTAAGGCCATTTTCGTTGCAAAATCAGAAGATTTGAGCTCCTTTAACCAAGATTCCAGATCTGGAAAACTTAATTTTTCCCAAGATATTTTGTTTACTTTAAGGAAAATGCTAAGTTCATTCTAATCCTCATTGGCTGAGGTTAACATGCTTCACTTGGGGAGGTTTTGAAAGTTAGTTTTTTATAGCCATCAAACATGCATTTTGATACGGAGAAGACAACAAACATGCAAGGGGATGGCACATACATGAATGGGGATCCTAACTTTACCAATGGTCTAGACAAAGAAAGTGTTATGCATTTTAAAAAATGTTATGGATGCTGAAAATAATAATGATTCAAGCAAGCCAATGTATAAATGTGCTTGGAATGTGTTAGGCTAATGATTCATACATTGATTAAGGATAACAAGATGCATGGATATGGCATAAAATGCATAAGCAAGAGATATCAAACTAATGAGGATGAAATGAGGCATTTTGCACATCAAAGGGGTATTAAGGCATCAAAATCTTAAACTACCACAATCAAAAGCCACAATAATGCATGATCTAAGAGGGTGATGGAAACATGGAGAGCTCACTAAAATGATAAAGATGCTGAAAAATAGAAAATAAAAGTGATAAAGTGAGAAGTTATACCAACAAAACTTCATTTTTTGGCCAAATTGGAGCAGTAGAGATGTCTTGAATTTCCCTATTTTCTTTGTTGTTAACAAGCAAGAAAAAGAGAGAAATAATGAGGTTTTGGTTTTGGTATGGATAAGGGTGATTTTACTATGTGTAATGGTTAGGGAATGAGTGTTTTAGGGCTATTTTTGGGTGATGAGTGAAGAGCTAAGGCATTCTGGTTTTCTTGATGTAAGAATGTGTTTTTGGAAGCTGAAACAAGCTGAAATCTAACCTTTTTTAGCTTAGATATAAGTGGTCTATTTATACCAGCATTTTGAAACCAATTTAGAGGTGTTTTTGGTCATTTCTCAAGGGGAATAAAGTGGTGTCAGCTTGGTGGCTATAAAATGGCTGTAGGGAGCAACTTGCTATGATGGACATAAGGTAGCTGGTTTAAATGCTAAAATGATTTTCTAGCAAATAGAGTGGCTTGTTGATCTTAGTTAACAAACTAGGGAGTAGGGTGACATGTGACATTGACCTTTTTTATCTAATTTAGGCTTCAAAAAAATGTTTTGATTAATTTAAAAGTCCAAATTCATAATTTGACATGGGTTTTGATCTTATTTTGATGCAAAAAAATGAGTTAAAATCGAGTTTTTGATCAATGGTGGATGAGTCAAAAATGCTAGGACCGTGAAAAATCAGCCCAAACAAAATAAGGTGTCTACAAAATTGACAAGTCAACAAGGATAAAAGAGGTTAATAGGGACAAAACTGACAACTCAACAAGGATAAAAGGTTGGTGAGACAAAGCTGACAAGTCAACAAAGATAAACGTGGTTAACTGGGACAAAGCCAATAAGTCAACAAGCAGAAAATGGTTGAATGGGAAAAAGCCAACAAGTAAACAGGGATAAAAAGGTTGATTGAGACAAAGCCGACAAGTCAATAGAGAGAAAAGGTTAATTGGGACAAAGTCGCAAGTCAACAAGGAGAAAAAATTGACCAAGACAAAGTCAACAAGTCAATAGGGAGAAAAAGTTTACTGAGACAAAGTTGATAAGTCAATAGGGTTAAAAGTGTTAACTAGAATAAAGCCGACAAGTCAATAATGATAAAAGGTTGACGAGATAAAGCTGATAAGTCAAGAAGGATAAATGGGGTTGATTGGGACAAAGCTGAAAAGTAAACAAGGAGAAAAGGGTTTAACTAGGACAAAGTCAACAAGTCAACAGGGATAAAAAGGCTAACCAGGACAAAGCTGACAAGTTAATAGAAAGAAAAGTTTGATCGGGACAAAGCCAAAAATTAGCAAGGAGAAAAAATTGACCAAGACAAAGTTGACATGTCAACAGGGAGAAAAGGTTGACTGAGACAAAGTTAATAAGTCAACAGCGATAAAAGAGTTAACTGTAACAAAGTTAATAAGTCAATAGGGATAAAAGGGTTGACAGAGACAAAGCTAACAAGTCAATAGAGATAAAAGGTTGAAGAGACAAAGCTGATGAGTTAACAAGGATAAATAAGGTTGACTGGGACAAAGCCAACAAGTTAAGAAGGAGAAAAAGGTTGACTGTGACTAAGCCAACAAGTCAACAAGGATAAAAGGGTTGACTAAGACAAAGTCGATGAGTCAATGAGAGAAAAGTTTGACTAAGACAAAGCTGACAAGTCAATAGGGAAAAAAGGTTGATCGAAACAAAGTTGACAAGTCAATAGGGAGAAAAAGGTTAACCGAGCAAAGTTGATAAGTCAACAGGGATAAAAGTATTGACGAGACAAAGCCAACAAGTCAACAGGTATAAAAAATGTTGACTAGGACAAAGCTAACAAGTCAACAGGGGTAAAAAGTTAATGAAACAAAGCTGATGAGTCAACAAGGATAAATGAGGTTGACTGGGAAAAAGCTGAAAAGTCAACAGATGAAAGGGGTTGATTGAGATGAAACCGATAAGTCAACAAATGAAAAGGGTTGATTGGGATGACATTTGATGTTCTGTCAATGTGAAAAGATAAGGGACTTACCTTTCAATTTTGAGGGAATAAGCATGATTGTTGCTTTCCTTCAGCACCACGCTTACCTTTCTTTTAAATTATTAGATGCAAATGCATGCATAATGCATATGATGACTTGACTATATTAAAATTAAAGGCATTTTTTAATCTATTTTCAGAGATATCTTTTTCTTTTGAAAGTGTGTTTTTACTTAGAATTGAAGGCATTTTAAGAAATTGTTGCAAACATTTGTATTTCTTTTTAAGCAAAAGAGTCTACATGAACCTTAATTTGAAGGTATCTTTAGAAGATGTTATGGATATTTCTCCTCTTTTGGCAAAAGGAGCATATGGCTGAACTTGAAGTTGAAAGCTTTTTCCCATGCTTGGAGTTAAAGGTTTAAATCATTAACAGGTTATCATATGTTTTTCTCACAAAATTCTTCTTGTAATCTTTATTTCAGGGATCTAGGAATTATTGAATTTTTCCTAAAAGGTCACCAAATATCAAATTATTGTTTATCAACTTAATAATATAACCTTATGAATTAGATAAATATTTGCTCGAGGCATGTTTACAAACTTCAATTGAAATCATGAAAAATATCATGACTTATCAAAATTTCAGGATTTCTAGAAAGAGATCACTTTCTCATTAACCTGAGGTAAAAGTTTACTTGATCAAAATCTATGAAAATTTCAAAACTATTTTGACCAGGGATTGCCAATATCAAGGATAATGCATATGTTATCTTCACATGATGTTAAAACTTTCTTGTGATGGATGATCACCATTCGGGACTTCTTTGAATAAGACGAAGAAATGAATTTAGAGCCACAAATGGGTGAAACTACCAAAATTTGTCTTGAAGAAATTGATATGACAAAGTCGAGGTTTACCAAGACCAGATTGGGATGGATGTTCATTTAAAGAATTCTTTGAAAGACAAAGAATCAAGTTATAAAATTCCTTTCAATCTTTATATACAATAGCCTGCTAGGTGTGAAACTAATGCTAGTAAATACCAAGACTCAAAGGATTGATCTGAAAGGCTTTTGGTAAGCATCAATTCTCAAGGTTAGGTACAAAGTTCTAAAAGGTCATTCAGAAAGGAATCAATGTTAGGGCATTTAACTTAACCTTTTGTTGAGGTCATGAAATTTTCAAAGGTTTAGGGTCTTTTCTGAATTAGGATAAAGAGTTATCTCTGATTGGTGACTATCTTTGTTGATTTAGGAGCAATTTTTAGGCTTTTAACCTGTCCTATCATATTATTAAAGACTCAAAAATTATTCAAAAAGATGAAACTTTAAAGAGCTTCCTAGGAAAAGCCCGATAGCCTAGATAGCTATGTCTGATCAAAATGGACTTTGTTTAGTATATAATGTAGGCCATGGTTTAGGATTTAGAAAGAAAAGGATAAATAGGCCTAAATAAAGTCTTTAAGGTTAATTGAATCAAGGATCAGCTCTTTTCAGAAAGAGTTGATTTTGGCATGTCTTTCAAGATGAACAAATCTTTTTTCTTCAGCAACTTTTGTTTTCTTCATTTTTTTTTCTTTCTTCAAAACTTTCATCATTCTTTATTCTGAAAGAACTTGAGATTTTTTTCATTCTTAACTTGGAATATTTGAACTTGAAATTTAAACTTTCTTCTTTCTTCAAAATTTACTTCATGATGTTTGATTTCTTCTTCTCGTAACTTTATAATGGAATTTGCCTTTTCTAATTTTAAAGCTTTGCTTTGCTTGCCCCCCCAGTGTGGAGGGTGATCCTTGATTAGGGTTTAGAGAAAGAAAATAAATAATCAAACATAAGGGGACTGCAAACAGAATAATTTTCTAAATTTAAGAAAAGATAAAGAAAGAAGGCTATTTTTCATTTCAAACATCGCCATTTAAACTAGTTAAGCATTTCGCTAAGAAAAAAAAGGTTATTTTTTTCAAAATCATTTTGAATACTTCAATAACATGATGTTGCACTCAATAAAGGCTTAAAATATGCCCTTCAATATGATTGGCTTCATAGCCACCAATGACTGGTTGAGCCTCTAAGAAAGAAAATCAGATTGGCTTGGAAAAGATCTCGGATCTCATATCTTATGTATCAAAATTGGTTTGAAAAGGTTTTGTTAAAAGGAAAAGGAGATTTTGGCTTATGTTCACTCTTATTCTTCCTGAATTTAGGATTCGGAAGAGTGTTATGAAAATTATGGCAAAAGATTATCAAAATAAGGGAAATCTTGAATTTATTTTAACACATATCAAACTATCAATATCTGAATCTTTTAGGAGCATAACCTATTTGTTTGACCTTCAAGGAATCCATAGAAAAGAACATTTAGTTTTGGATAGTCTATAATGATGAAAGATCTATAGCTGAATGTTTGGGAGAATTATAGATGTAGAAGTGAATGACCTTTCTGAGAGAGCTCAAACTAATGGTGATCACTTACTAAAAAAAAATTTTTCAAAATGTTATCCTAAATATTGGAAATCATTATGAACAAAATTCATGGCTAGTGAAGTATGCATACTATTTACAAAAAAAATTCATTTCATAAGAAATGTAAAAAATTTTGAAGTCGAGATAGAATTGCCCCTGATTGGCATACTATTAAAAGGTCGACGACCTTTAGACCAATCATTATTGATAAACATCCTCCAACTTTAAAATTTTGCTAGATTGATATTTTGAGGGCTGAGTTGTAAATCAGCTAGTGGAACATCAAAAGGTGTATCAAACTTTAAGTTCTCAAGCTCGAAAATTCCACAAGATGCGTGGTTATTTCCTGTCATCTTAATCATGCCATGAGCACAGCCATTATATGAGACTTGATTCTTTAATAGATTCTTTAGCAAAAAAGATGAATCTAAAAGCTCATTACATGGCAAAGAATCATCCAAGTAATTCAAGTTGGAATTTACAGTAGCTTGTGATCTCCTACCGACCATGCTTATATTCTGAATTATCTTCACATTGAACAACATACATTGGTTGATGGAATCCTTAGACAAAAAGTGTTGCAACATGACGCTCGAATTATACCACCTTGGGTAGGGAGTTTTCCAAGTTTTGTTGGAACGATTAAGATTATTTGATTCTGTTGAAGTTGCTGAACAATGAAAGGCTGGGGTCGAAGACACCGTCCAAATGGATTTCCTTATTTTCTCAACTTCTTAAGTTCTTGTCAGCTATGATAGAATTACTTTCTCATCCCACATATGCTACATGTCACCTCTTAGTTAGCATGAATGTGTATTATGGGACCGGCTTCCATATACTGAATACCATAAAGTGGTTGCCTTTTAGCTTGCACTTCCTTGGATCCTCGACAGAAGTATTGTTATGATACGGGACTATTTGTAATAATAACTATTTTTTTGTTATGGTTTTGCTTTTGTAGGACCTTTCCTTTAAAGGACCCCAAGTCTATTTTTATGCAATGATTTTTACATGTGCCCTTTATGAACGAATATTAGTATCCACTAACTGTATATCTTAAATGTCAAAGAATTGTCTTTAAGCTTGTACTTCCCTGAATCCCCAGCAGAAGTATAACTAATATTTTATTGGGTGCAAATGGACTTGCTTGTTCTGAGAAACTTCATCAAGCTTGCAGTTTGTGATGTCTTCCATTTCATGATTCGTGTTACTTTGCCT
>JBBYHK010464454.1:0-21161 GCA_038382065.1 Adansonia grandidieri
TCAAAGTAAGCCAATTTTTTTTTCATTTAAATTCAACTTAGCGCATAAATATTTTTAATATTTTATATTTTTGAAAAATTTATTTTCTGATGGAAAATGAAAGGCTTTACCGACATGAAACCCCTAATAAAAAAAACCAGCGACTCGATCCTACTATGTCACAATCTTGATTTTTAGTCATTGATTTTAATTTGTTTTAAAAAAATAAATATATCATATTGAGTTGATATGATAGAAGAACACAATTAATTAAATGAGTTAAACGAGTTTACATTATTAATCAAATGGATCGTAACTCAATATGACAAAATATAAGATAAAAATTTACCGATCAATAAGACATAAAAGTACTGTCACCTGAAACCATGAATCAGTTAAAGTCGTGGCATGTTTTTATTGGATCTAAAACTACAAAATCTAAATCTCAAGTAATTAATTATGAAGAAAAGCTAATATAAGAAAGAAAATAAAAAAAATTATTCGTTTTTTTTAATAATATAAAAATAGTATTTCCTCAATTTTTTTTTCATTGGATACCTTTTTTTACCCTTTTCTAGGATGTCCAAAAGTTTGAAAATTCAAAACTGAGTCAAAACTCAAATGCGGAAAAGAAACTCAAACGCTGTCACTGTCCCTTGTTCAAAGTTACATTTGGTATTATCGGATACACAATTAATAATTATTATAAATGAAAAAATTAATTTATGATAGAAATATAATATGATATGAGTATATTAATATATAAATATTTTATATAATATAAATTATTAATATATTATATAAATATATAATATATTAAATATAATTATAAAATAAATATATGAATTTTATTATCTGATATACGTCAAACTCAAAGGTTTTTTTTTAAAGGAAAAACAACATAAGGTACTAATAATAAGAAAGAGAGTAAAAAATGATAAAAAAAAAAAAACGAAAATGGAATTATATGTTATAATAAGATAGAAATGTGGGTTAGGTGGGGTCAAATGCAGACAGCGTTAGCAGCGCCACCATCAACCAACAACTTCTGAAACCATTGGAAAAAAAAAAAAAAAAAAAAGGAGTGAACCCAGTAAGTCGGTCCAACTGGTGTCACAATCTTGGAACGTGGCAAGGTCGACTATAACAGGAAAGAGGGGAAAAAAATAATAATTAGAAAGCAAACCTTAGAGAAATTAATGAAGGGTACATATGGCGTGTATGTCAATGGAGTTAGAGAATGACCCTTTTAATTACTTTGTATTCACGTCTTGTTTACTTAACCAGTCATTTTTTTTTCTAAAGAACTTAAAAGAAACAGATTGATGCTATTTATGTAAAAAGTTAATTTTTTTATGTATTAACGAGGAAATTTTTTAATTTTATAGTTTAATTAAAATATTATCGTATATTTTATTTTTGATTATTTTTTTTGTTTTAACTTAAAAGGTATTTGCATCACCCTATTATTTTTACTTGTAATTATATTAATTTTTCAAAATGTAGTATTTTTTATGAGATAAATAAATTGTATTTTTTTAAAAAAAATGTTAATGGATAAAAGAGTGATAATTTTTTAACTACAGGGTAGTATATTTTTTTTTAAAAAATATAACACATAAATAATAAAAATACATAAATGTTCTTATAATATTATTACTTAATTTATAAAAAAAATTATTTTTAATCATTTCTTACTTTAAATATATCACCGAGTTAAGTGATACTAACTAAGATTTTTCACCCTACTATTCTTACTTGTAAAATTTAATAATTTCAAATATGCTAATTTTTTATTAATTAAAATCATAAAATAAACAAATAAGAAAAATTCTAACCATAATTTTATCAGATACTACTCTTTCCCCTTCATGTTGTGAAATTTATTGATTTTTTTCTTAAAAAAGACAAACTTTAATTTGGTTGATTATAATTTATAGTTTTTTTATTTACCCTTATTTTAAACATAAAAAAATTAAATAAAATCATATAACATGTTGAGTCAATATAACAGTATGATTAATTCAATGTGTTAAATGAAGAGATATGATTAAATAAATAGGTCTTAAATGGATATGATATGATGTAAGACATAAATTTACTAATAAATAAGAAATAAAATACTATCACCCTAAACCCAAATTAATTAACTTTGTGGCATTTTTTTATTGGATCTAAAATTATAAAATCTAAACACTCGAGTAATTATAAAAAAGAGCTAAAAGAAAGAAAATAAAAATAGTAGATAATGAATTTTTTTCTTGGTATACCTTCTTTTGTCTCTTACAAGGACGTTCAAAAAGCTTGAAAACTCATAGACGGACTTAAGCAAGCAAGTCAAACGCGAACACCCATAAGGCTGGCCGCTGTCGGTTCCTTTTTCAAAGTTAGGGGACGATTTGATGACGATGATGATGATATGTTAATACAAAAATTAATATAAAATAAGATATTAATAAAATAATATTTTCAAATATATATAATATAATTTATTAAAATATTAAAATTTATTTAATAATAATAAATTAAATGCGATTATAGTATAAATATAATATAAATATATAAATTATTATGCTTGAATTTTTAGTGAAGTCCTTTGTGCTTTTTAAGTAATTTATATTGAGTTAATTATACTTTAAGTTTTTTAGAAATTTTATGGGTTTTAGGTTGAGGTAATCTCAAAATTAGAATTATAAATTCAAATTTCTTCAAATTTAAGTAGTTTAAACTTTAAGTTTGAATCATAATTTATTTGATTTTTTTTAATTCAATTCTCTTATTTTTTTGGTCAATCTAGATAAGTTTTATTAACATTTGTTTCGAATTTAATTAGATTTTATCATTGGTAGTTTAGAAGATAATTTTTGCAATTAAAAAAATAAAAACTAAATTTTTTTGATATTCCTAATCTACCCATAACCTTTTAATTCTTATCTAATTAACTTACTTATGAAGGACATTACGCACCTAAACCTTCTCAAACTCGCAACCTTTAAGAGTTTATCGACAGCATCATGCTAATTGAGCTAGTAATTAGTAAACCTTATTTTTACATAGGGAATATATGCACTTGTCAGCTTTTTTATTAAAATAACATTTTTTTTTTAATTTCTTGGTTTAAGCTATTTTCAGATTAATTGCTGAAATAGGTTGTTTTTTTATTTCTAGTAAGAAATCGGCAAACAAATGATTGATTTGTCTCACTATGTTACAAAAAGAGTTCTTGATTTCATTAAGAAATCGACAGGTGATTAGCTGATTTCTCAATTTGTGTCGATTTCTTAATGCTAGTAAACAAATAGTTTTATCAGATCAACGATCAAGGTTCATAGCTACTTCTCTTAGTAAACAATACAGTGAAAATGAGGTTTGTCCAACCATGATTGATCTCTATTGTCTAGTAGCATGGCTAAGTATTTCCAATACCTATTCATCATTCAAACAATTAGGTAATTCATGTCAGAAAACGTGCAAAAATGAAGTAGTAAGGACTGGAGAATTCTTTTCGATGGCATATTCCATGAGCTCCATAGCATTATCTTTGGTGCAAACCAAAAATGCGAATTTTCTATCATAAGCATCTTTAAGTCTTTCACAACAAAATTTGTTTGTTAAAACCAATATTTCCAACAAAAGATCAAGATGGACTTCACTCAAATTGCCTATCATGCTGAACTCACCAATTATCTTTATTGATGTTTTTTGGGGAAGGCTAAAAATGGTTAAAAGGTAGAGTAAGAGCAAGACCTGAAACACAAGAAGAGGTCAAGGGACACAGGAGTTGGGACTTTGGACGCACTTTGATGCTTAAGTTACTCTAGGTTTTAAGGTAAGAAAAGGACAGAGAAGAGGAACAGGAGCTTCGTATGTGTTTTCTTACCCAGGGCTTTATAGCCCCTTTTATACTTAAGTCTCTAAGGAACAGCTAAGTCATGTTCTTTGTTGTTATCTAGGTGTCACTGTTGAAATGTGGTTGATTGTCAGACTAATAATCTTTTTGGTCATGGTAGCCGTATTTGTCAAAGGGTGTCGGTGGTCCTCTACTAATTCAGATTAAAAGGCACCTAATCCGAGGCATTTGCTTCGAGGCATGCTATTCAGAGGTCCTTGTTGGGTAGGCATGCCAATGCATGCTTTAGGCGACTTGAGAACCAGGCGATCAGACGATTAGGCTATTGGAACATGGTTACTTGGCGTCTAGTCACTTGGAACGTGTAGGTGCTTGAGGGTATCTAAACCATTTAGGCAATCAGTGTATATGGGGTATAAGGTCATTTAGGCGATTATCATATTTAAGGTATAACAATGCCCCCCTAAGGCTAAAGGCAGTTATAAAGTGATCAGACTTAGCCCTAAATTGAAACAAAATATAGATTTAAATACTACCTGGTGAGTAGGAGTCAGAATCTAAGTTTGCTAATTGCCTTGAATTCAATATGGCAGGCAGGAGCCATAACTTTGCCACTTAATGATTTTTGAATTTTGAATGTATGAGCTAACTTTTCGATGTTACAATAAGACGCGTGCAGGAAGGTGAATAATCATTGTTGGACATGTGGCTCTCGGTGTGTATCTCGAGGTAGAGCATTTATTCGTATTTATCTTGGCCTTCTTTTTTTAAGACATTTCAGAAAACATTTCTGTGTTTACTTTTTTTTCTTTCAAGCTTAAAGGTTTTTCTTACTTTGCCTTTATTTTGCTCTTCATGCACTATCATTTACCTCAAATTTTGTTGCATTCGTTGAATAAATTTTTTCTGTGTTTGACTTCTTCTTTTTTATGTTTCAGATTCGCATCGAAAGATTCTATTATTGTTGTTGTGATTCATGGTGAAGTGGAGGTTTTGGGACTTTTCTTCACACTTGTTCATCTATTCTTGGCATGACTTTGAAAACCTGGGTAAGTTTCCAAGAATTTACCCTTTTTTATCTTTTTTCTTGCGTTATTTTTTGTACCTCGGGTGTTTGTAAGGTGGATGATAGATGCCAAATGCTGTTTGCTTATTAAGTTGGTTGGCCAAAATAGCAAGCTAGATAGTAGCAAGTTGAGGTGAAGCATTGGGTGGAAAGAATTTTTGAGGTAATTTTTGGGTAGTCTTATTGTGGTTGCCCATTCGTAGTGATGGATAATGACCAAATATTCAGTGTACAGAATATCGAGCATGCAATAGCCACTCCTGAAATTTAAGATGTGGAGCAAATAACTACCCTTGTGACGTAAGATATCGATCAGATGGCAGCAATGCCTATGGAACAAGATATTGAGAAGATATCAACTATACTTAGGATATAGAGTAGATGGCAACTATGCTTGAGCCATAGAATGTCAAGCAGATGGCAGCTATGCCTGAGTCATAAAATGTGAAGCAACTATTGAATGCTTGGTTTCTTAGTCTCAAAAAAATTACCATGGATTTAATGAAGATATTGAATAGCTCAAATAAAGTAAAGGACGTAGATGCCTTTGATACTAGGCTAGTGGATAATATGCCAATAATATTACCATGAAAAATATCCAGAAATAGATGAATGATCGAGGTTTTGACTTGAGCTAATACGAGGTAACATAACCTCTTCCAGATCAAAAGGTGATAAGAATAGTGTAGCTTTCTATTTGCACATATTTAAGGCAGTTCCATATTTTTTTGGGTTCATTATTCCATTCTGTGCTTAACAGATACCTTCTATCACTAAATCAACTAAAGCCTAATGCATGAGCCATATTAGTAATGTACTTTCTTGTTTGTAAAAAGAAAAGCTGGATGCCTTCCATCACGTTGTGAGGAAATTATGGTGTCCAAAAGTGGGTGAGCCATGTTTGTACCACTAATGAGCAAGGGGCAAAGGGAAATTAATAGTGGACTTTCCTCTGAATGCATACTTGGCCAAGGACCAATATTCCATGATTTAAAAGAAAATGGGTTTCCAAGTTAAGTGGATGCACAGCTGTTTGAGCAAGAATGAGATTCATTTTTTCTAGGGTGAACCAAATAAGCTCGAAACAGTATCTTACTCAGCGAAATGTCCAAAGACACTATCTTAACCTAAATGTTTTGGATGTTCCAGCAGATTTGGTATGCCTTATAGGGAAACAAAAAAGATGTCACCTTTTGAAGGCTCAGAGATTATTTGGTATGTAAGCTTTTGTTGTATTTGTGTGTTATGGCATGTAAAGTTATTCGTTATTCTGATTGTTGTTATATTTTGTAAAAGAAGCTGGTGCAAAGTCGAGTTTCATTGGTGAGGTATCGAGTGACAGAGAGGATTTAAAAGATGTGTTGGAGGATCCTAGTATTCTTTTAGAGCTTTCTGGCATGCTAGGTATTGATCATGATAAAGAATACTTCAGTAGTGAGGAGTATGTCTTTGGTTAACCAATTGATAAGGGCGCTTTTACTCAATCATCTACCACTCCAACGCCGAAGGGTATATGTTCGCAAAATTTTCCTGTATTTACTCACATGGTTCTTACATCGTTTCTCTTATATTTTTACGAAAATGGACATAGATGTCGCTCTTACTAAACGTACAGCAAAAAAGGCAGCTATACAGAAGGCCTTTTAAAAGGCTACTGCTCGTCTACAAAAGGCGACACTAAGAGTGTATAGGATAAGGGTGCCGCTCCTGCAGCAACAAAGTTGACCTTTAAAAACGGTACTAAAACAATGAAAATGGTGGTTACCTCTTCTTCTTCAGCCATTATGATAATGGAAATGGTAGTAACCCTTTTATCTTTAGCCACTGCCTTAGTTATTTCAAGTATGGGGATGAGTAGCTTAGATGCCATAAGAAAGTCTATCGACCAAGCCATTCCTATGTCTTTGGAGATGAATTTGAGAAGTTCACTAATTCGGCCCCCTAATAGCGCCTTAGGTAGTAATGGTGCTTAGGGTCTAGCTGGTGACATCTCTTTGTTAAATGAAAAGAAAGTGCCTAACTTTGAATTAGCTTTTAAATGGGCGATAGGGGGCGTATTTCTTAGGGAAAAAATTATTTGGCAAAGAGGAGCCCTCATAAAATCTAAACTCTAGCGTTATATGTTTAGTGGGGGAAGGTTTGTACTATTTTTCTTATGGAATTTTTTTCTTTACTTAGGCATGCTTATAGATTTTCTGTATTTATTATATGCATTGCATTGTGAAACCATTTATACTCATCAAATAGCAAGTTGGCAGAGAAATTTAATAAGAGGACCACTTTAATTGCAGAGCTTAAGGATCAACTGACCAAATCTAAGGAAGAGACTAGCAAACTAGAGGCCTTTTTGAAAGACATTAAGGAAAAACATGTTGCTAAGGTTGACGAGTCCACCAGGAGGTTAAAGAAGGTAGAAGAAATAATCATTGAGTCTACAAAAAAGTTAAAAAATGTGGAGAGCACTATTGCTGAGTTAAATAAGAAGCTGAAGGTTTACGATGCTAAGCTGACAATTATGACCCCTAAAGTATCTGAATTGGAAACTTAGCTTGGTGAAAAATGTGCTTGCCATGGTCAGAAGTTGAAAAACCAAAAACATGCCATATTAGATCAAATGTTCACCTCTATAGAGGAGTAAGGGGATAGTGCGCTCTATGGCATGCAACTGCTATATGGCCCTTTGGATTTGATGAAGATTCATCTAGGTGCCTTGTACTTAGTATCTTAAGGTTTCATGTCCTTATGCCTCAATAAGAGCATGTGGAGGAAGGATGAGCAAGGGGCATTGCTGTGATCATTCTTACTCTGGAAGGCACAGAGGCCATAAAAGCTGATAGAGAATTTGAAGAAGAGCATAACGAGCAGATGGAACAATGACAATTTAGTGCTTTAGAATAGACCTAATTTTTATTTTAAGTTGACAATTTTTGTAAATACTTTTAGAAACATTTTGTATGCCTTAAGTTTAATGAGAACTTTGTATATTTTAATTTTGGAATTTTAATGGATATCTCTTAGTAGCATTATAGTTAGTTTTTCTATTATGCATTTTAAATTCAATTGCAAGGCATTTATCGTTTATGCAAATCGTGCCTTTAATGACATACATAAATTTTGTTTGAGATGTCAGCTAGGCCTTTGAGGTTTTTTAGCGGTATTGGTGACTTGGTGTCACCTGCCTCAGAAATCATTTGTTGGCATAAGCCATTTGGTTTCACTTGGTTTTAAGGCAAAATCTTGAGCAGACTTTTTATGTCTTTGATTTTTTATGAATTGATGGTGGGCAAACCTTGGGGGTCATCTGTTTGCATCAATGACTTGATGTCACTTGTTTACATGTCGTAGTATTGAGTAAACCTTGAAGTCTATTAGTGCCATCACTTAGTGTCACTTGAACGAATCTTTGAGCTCGCATATAATGTGCTGAAATGTCGGGCACCTTATCAGACATTTTTCCATTGTGACATGATGTGGGTCTTATTGACTTCAAACAAAAGAATTAATTTCATTCAACAAAGTAAAAGTGTTTAATGCCATAAAATGGCCTTGCAAGTAATTTTAAATGAATAGCGTTCCAAGTGTTTGCAATTGCTTTGTCTATCATGTCTACCAATTTGTATGCTTTGAAGCCAATAACTTAGATACCTGTTACAGACCCTCCTAATTTGGAGATAACTTTTTCTTTTCTCTATTTGGTTAAATAGCTTTGCAGCTTCATAATACTATATCTCCAACTTGGAACTGTCTGTTATGGACCTTCTTGTTGTGGTATCTAAGTACTTATTGTGCTCGAGCTATAATTCTAGTAATCACTTCTTCTCTACTATCCTCTAATAGTTTAGGTTTGCCTTCAATTGCGTGCCATTTAGCTGATGGTCAACATTAGTGGTTTGAATAATATGGACACCAATTTTAACATGAATTATGGCTTTTGTACCTTAGACTAGGCTGAAAGGTGTTACTAATGTGACTTTTCTTTTTATTGTTTTGATTGTTTAAATATCTTCGACGTTTCTTGTGCCCAAGCCTCTTGGTGTCATCTGGTTTTTTTTTTTAATGTTGCAGAATATTCTTCTTCATAGACTCCATCTAACCATTAAACTAGGGTGAGCCACTAAACTATGCTCCAAATTGATATGGAACCTTTCACAAATTTCTTTTAGTTTATCAGCTTGCAGTTGTTTCCCATTGTCGGCCACAATAAAATCAAGTATACTAAATCTGCACTGGATGAATCACCAGTTAAAACTTTCTATGGATCTAGCCATTATCGTTGCTACAAGCTCTACTTTTACCCATATGTTGAAGTAGTTACATGTGACAATCAGGAAGTTTCACTGTGAAGTCACTAGTGGAAATGGGCCTAAAATGTTAATCCTTCACACGTAAAAGGGTCATGGGCTAAATACTCATTTTAATGCTTTCACAAGTTTTTTGGATATCTTGGTGAACCGCTTGCACTTGTCACATTTCTTCACCATATTAGTTGCTTTATTTCTTATGGTTGGCCAAAAAAACTTGCCTTCATGCCTTATAAGCTAAAGCTTTACCTTCTATTTGGTTGTCGCATACCTTTTCATGGATTTCTTTTAGCACTTAATTTGTTTCCTCTGAGGCTAAGTATTTAAAAAAAAGAGGCTAAAAGATTTCTTGAACAAAATGCCGTTGATAACTACATATGCGGTGGCTCTTTTTTCCAGTTACCTTCGCTGTGAGGGTCGAATGGTGCAACCTTATTTTGAAGGAAAGATATGATAGGGTCATCTAATTATCATCATTACTAATGGTCAGTTCAGGACTATGTCTAAAATAACTTGATCTTCTTATGGACAGAGACTTGTCATATAGCTGCTGACAAGGGCTTGTGCTCGTCATTCAGCCATTTCCAGTTTTTTTTTTGTATAAATGATTCAAGTTTTTACTTTTTTGCTTCAATGTGGCAATTTATTTAATGAGGTCTGGGTTTTCATATGGCTATAAGGATCCATTCATTTAATCCAAATGCTTTAGCAGTGGTGTATGCTGCACCACTGTTGAGCAGGAGCTTTCAATGTTGCCTTATTGAGTTTGGTTTTCTAGTTAGGCGAGCTAAATTGAGTGGTTTATTGGTTGTAGGGCTAAGCAATCCAAGAGTGGTGCAATTTGGCAGTTGGCTTAGGAATTTACAAGTTGTGTTACCTGTAGTTGAGCTTCTGCATTTTAGTGAACTGGTTTGTTATTGCTTGGAACTAGGCTTTGTACTAGGAGTAATAGTCTGGTTGCATTATGGAAAATGATAGGACAAGTAGGAATGTGGGAAATACTAGTAGTGATGCATGGTCGTACCAGGGGTTGAATAGGTTCATGAGGTTAAATAGAAGCTACATTGCAATGGTATTGTTCAATATTGTGGGTGCATCTATGGCTACAGTTAGACGAAGGATTATGGTTGGGTTGCTTTAGCTTAGTGGTCAGGTAGTTTATGCCTTTTGAGATGGTTGGCCATTGCTGAAGGGTTTACTCCCATTAGTAAGAATAAACCTAGTAAGTTTTGGTAATAGTTGAAAGGTGTATATGGTAACCAAGTATTCATGGTCATTAGTGTTTAAGAAAATAAAGCTGTATACCTATGAATGGGGGTGGAAGCCTCAAGAATGTAAAAGGTTGGCATTAAACTAAAGGTAGCAGTAGTAGGGTTGGTGAAGGCTTGGTTTGCCATGTTTGGCAGTGGGGAAGTTAGCATTGGTTCATTTGTTTATCGGATAGTAGCATCAGTGGGTTGGTTAGCCATGGGTTTTTGTTTAGGTTCCCATAAACAGTGCAAATTATTGATGTCTTTCGGGGAAAGGTTAGAGATAGTTGAAAGGCAGAGCAAAAATAGGAGATGAAACACAAGAAGAGGTTAGAAGGATGTTAGAATTGGGACTCTGAGCACACTCTAATGCTTAGGTTAGTGTAGGGTTTTAGGGCAAGAAGAGAATGGAGAAAAAGAATGAGAACTTTATATGTATTTTTTTACTTGGGGCTTTATAACCCTTTTTATACTTGAGTCCTTGAGAAGCACCTACGTCATGTTTTTTATTGTTATCCAAGTGCTGCTGTTGAAATGCGGCTAGTTGTCAAACTAACAGTCTTTTTAGTCATGGTAGCCAAATTTGTTAAGGGGTGTTGGTAGTCCCCTGTTGGTTCAAATTAGCAGGTGCCTGATCTGGAGCCGTCTGATCTAGGGTATGCTATTCAGAGGTCCTTGTCGGGTAGGCATATCAGTGCATGGAGTGCGCTTTGGGTGACCTGAGAACCTAGCAATCAGGCGATTAGGCTATTAAAACTTGGTTGCTTGGTGTCTAGTCATCTTCGAGATCATGTAAGTGCTTGAAGGCATCCAGGCCATCAAGTGATTAGCATATATAGGGTATAAGGTTATTTAGGTGATTATCATATTTGGGGTACAACAGTTCTCATACCTAATGGGGAGATATTGTTTTCAGATAAATCTATGTCTTGACAGAAATGATTCAGTGAAGTACCCATTAAGAATAGCATGAAATGGGTCTGAAAGAGAAGCAATTTTTTGCCTATCACAAACTATTTTCTTATCTCTAATCTTAGTTCACATTTTTAGGTTTTTGTCCCCATTCATCACAAAAGTCTCCTGGGAAATGCTACTCGTCTAAATTGGAAGCTAATATAAAACATTTGCTGGCCTGAACTCTTGTGTATATTTATTATAATTTGCAAGCAATTTGGCAATAGGTTCTTCTCCTTGTTTCTGATACTTTAATCACGTCCTCATTCATTATATTTTATCCTTTTAATTTACTAATTTTTTTCATATAGTAGTGAGAAATCGATAGGTAATTAGCCAATTTCTTAGCACACATTGAGAAATCGGCTAATCACTTTCTAATTTCCCCAATGAAATCAAGAATTTTTTTATAACATAGTAAGAAATCATCAGGTATTTGGTTGTAATTTCTCACTTACCATTGAGAAATTGGCTAATCAATTGCCGATTTATCAATGATCCACATGGGAAATCAGTAATTGATTTATCTATTTTCCATGTATAATTGACAAATTAGCTATTCATTTTTTGATTTCTCGTGGAAATAAAAAGAACCTATTTCGAGAATTAATCTAAAAATAGCTTAAATCAGGAAGTAAAAAAGACACTATTTAATTAGAAAAGCCCAAATTATCATAGTTAATGCCTAAAATTATGCCTATGACTATGCGCATTTAATTTAGAACTCAGTCTGTCTGAATTTATTAGTGTTCATGTAGTTTAAATAAAAATTTTGATTTCGATACATATAATGTAAATTTTTAATTCTTTTTTATAAATTTATTTTTTCACAAATTTGATTTGATATTGAAAAATTAAAAAAATTAAAAAAATTTTGAAATATAAAAATATAGATAGAAGTAGGGAATAACAAATGCATTATGTGTTATATTATTATTATTATTATTATTATTATTATTATTATTTACCAATATAGGCTTTTTGAGATTTAATTATTAAAATGTACCTTTTTTGGATATAATTGGAAGCATGCCTTTTCAAGGGGTGAGTTCCCAAGAAGCCAAGTAATTTTTTTTTTTTTTTTTTGGTTTTAGTTCTTGGAACATGGATTGAAAATGGACAACATTTGGTAGGCTTTTGGTGTCAGCAACCAGCCAAAGATCAGCAACATTTGTCTTTGTGTTTGAACTTTGAAACCCTATATCAATGTCAGAAAATCATAGACTCGTAGTATTCAATTCACACAGTTCTTTACATATTTGAACCAATCATATATGTAGTTTTTATTTTTCAATTATGTTGTTGTAAATCAAATTTGATTGGTTTAATAGGGTAAAGAACTAGCAATGCTCTCAAACTATTAATTGGCTTAAAAAGATCACAAAAGAAATTAAGTTGATAAAAATCAATGAGAATTTTTTTTTTGAAAAACATAATTAGTTTGGGTCATTTTGTGTTCGGATTATTTCATGTTAAGGTCATTTTGAGTTCAGGTCATTTTGGTTTTAAGTCATTATAGATTTGGGCCATTTCGGGTTCAGGTTTTTTTCGAGTTCGAGTTGGTCGATTTGGGTTGTTAACTTTTTTTATCAAAGCAAGTTTGGGTTCAGTTAGTTGGTTGGATAATTCGAGTTTGGATTAGGGTTTAGGGTTAACTTTTTAATTAGTGTATATGTTATGCCGCATTTTATGTGATAACCGTATAAACATAAATATACTAAAATTATTAAATTGTCAAAATCCTAAACGTAAAAAGGATACGTGTATTAAGCATGTATCATATAGTTTTCATGTTTATTAAATGTTTCATGTTTTCATATTGTGTTCAAAATTATCAGATCTATTGAAAAGTAATTTATTATGTCAAACAAAAAAATAAATAATCTTTATAATTATTTCATTTGCATCTAAATAGTTACACTTTAGAAATTCAAAAGTAATACTTCATACTCTAAAGCTAAAGCTTTGATTTACCAGGGTTTTTTTTCTCTCCTTTTGAAATTAAATGATTTACTTCAATGTAGGCACCAAGAGCCTATTAGTCGAATGTTGTTCTTTTTTTAATCCATGTTCCAAGAACCAAACAAAAAAGAAAAAAAATACTTGGCTTTTCGGGAACTCATCCCCTTAATGGGTGAGTTCCTATATTAAAGTTAGAAACTCGCCTTTTGAGGAATAAGTTTTCAACTATACCAAAGAAAGACCAATTTTAGAAATTAAATCTCAAAAAGCCTATATCGATAAATAAAAACGATAATAATTATAGTAATGTAAAATGCTCACAAAAAGCTAATTGTAAAAAGAACAAAAAATGGACTTAAAATAGTAATGGAATTATAAGTTATAACGTGGACTTTTATGTAAATAATGCTAATTTTTTTTATTTCCCGTTATGTGCCATTTCAGGATCAATTCCTGAAATATGTTTTTTCATGTTTGGAACTCACCCACTGAGGAGGCGAATTTCAAAATTGTTCCCAGGGAAACTACTTGTGTCTTTCTTGGATATGCTTAGTCTGGGTATAGATGCTATGACTTGAAATCCAAGAGACTCGATGTATTCTTGAATATTGTCTTTAATGAGGTCACCTCATATTAACCTAATTAATAAGACTCAACGGAGAATGGTGACCTTCTTGTTTTTTATATGTTGGGAACTTGCCCTTTAGGAAGCGAATTCCCTATATTTTGGTTACCTTCTCTCAATTGTTTTGGGGAAAAGGGCCACAACCCTGCCATTTTGGTAAGGTCCGTGGCCTTGCTAGAAGGGTTCACAGATCTTGCTCTTGTGACCTTTAAAATTATTAAGGGAGGGTTGGAACTCTCTATGAAAAGAGTTTTCGAAGCTCTTCTCCTCACATTGACGAGGAGAGAAGCTTCGAAAATTTTGAAGATTTGAGAGAATTTTTCGTATATTTTTTGAAGGTATGTTTTATTTTTATTTGTAAAAATGTCCTTATAATATTAAAATACAATAAGCTTTGTAATATATTATCATGATTAACTTTAGTTTTGTTATAAAGAAGGTTTTTTTATACAAGTTGAAATTTATTGTTACTGAAGGTATGATTTAAGCTTTTTAATTAAATAATTTGAAATTTAACTTTGTAATTTATTATCATAGTTAAATTTAGTTTTGTTGTAATTAAGTTTTTTTAAGTAATTAAAATTTGTTTGAAAGATTAATATATGATTTAGAGTTTTTTATTTAAATAATATGATATTTAACTTTGTAATTTATTATTATCATGATTTAATATTTTTTGTGGTAATTAAGGTTTTTTTGTAAAAGTTAAAATTTATTTTAGAGATTAAGGTATGATTTAGGCTTTTTATTTAAAGAATAAGAATATAATGTCTAACTTTGTAATTTATTATAATATACTTTATCATTTATTATTACGATAGAATTTATTTATGTTGTAATTAAGGTTTTTTGTCATAGAAGTTGATTTAGTTTAATAAATTAAGTTATTTTCATGTTAAAAGAATTTCAATTCTCTTTATAGGCATATTTTTTTATTAATATAATGGCTTCACCATCATCATCATCATCATTATCAATATTGATGAGATTACAAGAGATTCATACCTTATCAATGATATTATCAGAGGAACTAAAATTTTATTAATCATATATTTAAAACCTTAAGAATTTATTATTTTATAACTAATAAACTAATGATTTTGAACAGAATTCTGATCTCAAATTATAGCTGCGTAAATTTGCTTTGGAAAAACCAAATGTATATATTATAGACTATTTAAGTTCATTCGAATTTCACCATGTAGCTTTAGTTAGAACCCTTCAATATGAGTCTAGACTAATAAAAGCCTTGATTGAACAACAGACACCTGGGACATACATATTTCATCTTCCATGTAGTGAATGCATGATCACTTTAGTGGATGTTACATTTCAATTGGGACTACCAATTGATGACGAGGTAGTAATAGAGGGAGCCTCTTAGAATGGACTAACGTGTGCCTTGAATTATTGGGTAAAATCCCTCAAGCCCATCACTCAAAATAATTGAGTTGGAAAGAACTTTCACTACACTCCCACAAAATCATGTGCTACTAAAGTTTATATTTTACGCTTAATTAAAAAAATGTTAAAGCCCTATAAATCTAGCAATTGCGTTCATTTAATGTATTCTCCAATTTTGCGTGATTTCAGGGAGGCTGGAAATTATAGTTAGAGTTCAGCCTGTTTAAGGTTTTTATATAGGGAACTTTGTCGGGCTGCAATGAAATGCACCCATGACATGGGTAGTTGTTTATGGCTGCTATAGTATGGGCTTGGTATCGGATGTCATTTCTTGCACCAAGAGTTAGTGCAAAGCCTATATACCCTCTTGCATTAAAGTAATAAACTTAATACTTCATTTAGATTGCATTAATGTGGAGGTTATACTTATATATAAATTATTAAAATTATATATATATTTGAACAGATGGTGCAGTCGAAAAAATTATAGATTTACCCTAATTGAGTTCGAAAATATTAGAGGAAGACTTGAATACATCACCTTTGATAGGGTAAATATTTTGAAGTGGTTAGATTCAGCTATATGCATATTTACCCCAACGGATGCCATGTTGTTTAGTAACAATTTCTATGTATTTTTGCAGTTTTTGTGGATGCCATATCATTCTAATGAGATAATGACATGCCTCTCAATGGAAGCTTACAAAAGTAGCCACATTTTGCATGTAAATACGACATTGATATGCTTTCAAGTTATGGAGTGGCACTAGGCAGATAAAGTCCTACGCCAATTTGGGATGCAACAACCAATCCCCCAAACATTAGTGAACCTTGACAAAGTTCATAAAATTGATATGCATAGTAATCATGTAGAAAACTGGGCCAAAAAGCATAGAAAATGGATCCAATTTTAGGAAAACCATTCTATACTAATTGCTTTTATTTATAAATTATGAACAACAATTGCACACTGCCAAATGAATACATTAGATGATTCTGTGAACTAGGTTGATTTTTTATTTTTCCATTATCGGGAGTTAGTTGAAGAACTCGACAACCTACTTTGATAAGTGTTCATAATGCTAATGCACCTCGAATATCATTTAGTCATCCTGAGCCAGAAAATGATCTTAGATTATCATTTAGTCACCGACATTCTTTCAGTCACACTAGGGATGATGATAAGGATATGTGTTTTTGACCAGAGCCACCAACAAGTTGGTTAAATGCCAACCTTTTGATATGGAACTTCAGGTCCAGCATATCTATCTAGTATGTACCAATTTGGTACCCTAGTTTCAGGCTATGGTGTCAATATATATCTTATTTATGGTGCTGCAGGTGTTGGCTCCTTCAATAGTTGGAACCCATTTTTAGGTATGGCAGATATTGATATGTCTATAAGTGGTGGATTTCTAAATTCAAATATTGAAGATGAAGGCATTCAGAAAACTGTCATTTAAGAAAAAGCACCGGCGGTGATAGTAAGAGGCCAAGGATGTTGAACTTGGAGCATTTGTGGCAATAAAATTAAGAATGTTGAACGACAAATGTTGCCACTGCATGATATGAAACTCCGTATTGTTATTCAGCACCGCGCGAAAGAGCCCCCATTAATAAAGTTTTATGTGTATTAATTTGTTTAATATGTATTTTTATTGTTTATATCATTTGTATAATATGTATTTTTATCATTTAAAAATCTTTTGTACAATTTCTATTTGTATCATTTATGATCATTTGTATAATATGTTTTTATATTATTATATCATTTTTAGTTGGTAGTTTACTTAAAAATTTATATTTGGGGTTAAAATTGAACTATATATAAATTAAAAATAGATCTTATTTAAAATTGAACCCAACAGATGTGACAAATGCATGGGATATCATATTTCTCCTGATACGAAAGGAAAAAAGTTAACTAATGCATAATAAATGTAAGAGAACTTGAAAGATGTGACAAATGCATGGGGTATCAGATTTCTCTTGATACAAAAGGAAAAAAGTTAACTAATTCATGATAAATGTCTTGAAACCTGAAATATGTGACAAATGCATAGGGTATCAGACTTTTTACTCCATTACAAATATGGTAGTTCATCATTGTCATTTTCATTCATTTTCATTTTCATTTTTATTCTCAATTTGGCGAGATTTGTTCCTAAAGTATAGTGATATAGCTTTTCCATTCTAGTTTTTTTTTTTTTTTTGTCGAAAATAAAAAGTGTTAGTTTTTATTTGATACCCATTTGCATCTTTAGAGCCAATTACAGGTATTTATTTCTATTTTAATATGTTAAAACGTTGTAAAAAATTATATTCAATGTTTATATGTGATAATCTAGATGGTATTTGATGGAAATAGTATTTGGTTATAGGTTAATTAAACAACATCAGCAATAGATTTTTCACACTTGTCTACTTTAATAGACAAATTCTTAACAGTGAAGAAAGTGTTACCTTCTAAAGTGACCATCTAAAAAGCATTGGTGTCAAGGAAGACATCATAATAGTAGAACTTTAAGCCAAAATTAATATAAAAACCAAAGCTGGGAACAGCAAAAGAATATTAGAGATTAGGTATAGGCTTCCTATATCTATGGGGAAAAGATGCATCCAATATAAGAATTTTTTAGTTGAAGATGACGATGAGTTAAGATACATGTTTGATGCCTATTAACAATTTTCTAATGTCGGCATAATCAAGTTATATGTTAAGCTAAAGGATGTTAATGATGATAATGATAATGATGATGATGATGGGCCTTCAAATATCCATATCGCATGCAATGTACTCACACAAATGTCCTAGCCATTTGACAATCTCGAATGTCAACCTTTTCTAGATGTACAATTTTTGATAAATAATTTCACTAAATCCTTTCATTGTTCATCTATGCCACCAGCAGTTCCTATTATCGAAGATGATGCGCCATATACCTCCATGGTGATAAAGTCTCCAATTAAAGGTGTTAAAATGGAAAGTGCAAAACTAAATTCATTTAATGCTGATCTTGATCCTAATCAGTCATCTGGATCCCACTGTGAATATATCGGTGACTTTAGTGAGCTAGAAGATTATGTTGAATTTAATGATAGTGATGACAACAATAATTCTAACCTAGATGTCGCAACTGATATCAACATTTATCATTTGTCATATACTGCTCGAGGTAATGGTTCTTTTCATCAATTTTAGCCTGTATCCCATATGTGCACCCTTGATCTGGATGTGATACACATGGTAGAATTTGTAAAATATGCTTATACATTAGGTATGCCGTCAAGCTAGAATTCTTCTGCTAATGATCTCTGTGTCAGGATGCAATTTGCAAGAAAAGAGGCTGCCTTTGTAGCTATCAAGCAGTACAACGTCAAAAACTCTATAGATTACAAAATTATCAAATCTACACTGAACAAAATATCATGGTAAGTGTACAATATATGACCTGGGGTGCAACTAGAGCATAAGGGCAACAATGCTGAAAAAGAAGCAAGTTTAGGAGATTACGAAATACAATGGCTCTCATACTTATACATCTGAACAAATTTCACAATATCACCTGAAATTAGAATCTAACATGATTTGTCGATGCATTGTATCTTTGATCCAAGCAAATCCAACCATTTTCATTTCAGTTTTGGTTTCAGAGATACAGAATAGTTATGGATAAAGAAAGCATAAATAGCAAAGTAAAAAGGCAACTATTCGACTGTTTGGCGATTGGGATAAATCCTACAAGGATTTACCAAAGTGGTTATGTGCAATCAAACATTTTGTTCCTGGTAGAATGGCAAAATTACAAATCGTACTTGCAAGGTAAGCATATTTTCCATTGACCTTTTTGGACATTTAAGTCTTAAATTGAAGGCTTTCCAATTTGTAAGCCTGCTGTGCAAATAAATGGTATATTCTTTTATGGAAAATATAAAAGAACATTGTTATTAGCTGTTGCATAAGATGACAATCAAAACATTGTACAATTGCCTTTGCAATTGTGCAAGGTGAGACAGATGAGGCATGTTCATTTTTTTTTTTTGGTATTTTGTGTAGATATGTTGTTACATAACCTAGCATTTGCTTGATTTCTAATCGACATGAATCCATCAAATCTATCATCAAGGACATAGGTAGTGTATGGAAACCTCTATGTGCATATTATGTGTATTGCATTGAACATATTGAAACTAATTTCATCAAGAGGTTTAACAATAAGGACTTGTGTTGACGAGTTGTTAACATAGGTATGTAATCGTATTTATGGTTGTTTAATCTCTTACAATCTTATTAATTTTCATTTTTATTAACAAGTCATTAACAAGTCCATAAATTAAAATATGATTTTAATAGCATAGAAGTTTAGGCGACCCCATTTTCAGTAGTACTATAAAAATTTTTATGTGAAAAATGCAAAAGCGATCGATTGGATGAATAGGATCCCAATGGAGAAATGGGCTTGCTCATATGATGAGGGAAGACGCTATGGATGTATGCCAAACGAACCTAGCTGAATGTATAAATTCAGTGTTGCAGGGAACTCGGTTGTTGCTGCTTGTGATCATGTCCATATATATTGCAAGCTATTTGTGGCAATATTATAGACTGAAGACTATATCCAATGTCCATTGACATAAGTTTCAACTCGTCGAGCATGAAGATTATTGGCCAAAATATAATGGTCCACAACTATGTCCTAATCCAAAAAGGTAGAGAGATCCAAAAGGTCGACCAAAATCAAGTGATATTGATAATAAAATAGACCTTAGAGAGAGATGCCAACCAAAGTGTTGTGAATTATGCAGGAATGAAAGCCACAACCATAACAAATGTCTTTAAAAATCTGACACCTCAGGGGAAAGTTCGCATTAACGATAATCCCAGTAAATAATGTGTTAATATAAGATTTAGTACTTATATCAAAATTGGAGTTGTTTAAATATTTATATTCAATTTTCAAATATTGATATATTCAAATATCCCTAATGAATGCAATGTACTCACACAAAATATTTTAATCCCACAATAACCCTAAACTATCAATATAAATCATTACCATTATATTAAAAATTGAAAATCCATAATGTTTATTCAGATATAGGCCAAAGATTACATTACATTTAATCATAATTAATACAAATTAAGAAACAAATAATCCATCCCAGTAAGATGTAAAAAAAACTAAAATGGGAGCTCACCTCCTTAGTGAGCGAGTTCATTTCTTTTATGTTGAGGACTCACCGACACAATAAGCATATTTAGAAAATTAATTCTAAAATAGCACATAACGAGAAACAAAAAATTAGTATTATTTATATAAAAAAGCTTATAATGGGACAGAAATGTGCGTTAGGTTGGGTCAAATACAGACAGCTTTAGCAGCGCCACCACTCAACCAATTTATGTTATTATTATTACAATAAAAAAATGCTAATTTCTACTTGAATATATATATATATATATATATATATATATTAGCCGGACTTTATTTTAACATAAAAATGCCACATTATTGATGTCAATTTAATAAATTTATGAATTTTTTTTTTACATAGACCATTATTATTTTTTAAAAAGATTTTGTAAATGAGTTAAGAATTAAGACTTAAGAGATTATCATATTTGTTTATTGTTTAATTAATTTTTTATATTTTAATTATATCATAAAAAGTATATGTTATTCTGCGAACTGTATTTATAAAATTTAATAATTTTATTTAATTTTCTAAATTTATTGTTATTGACATATAAAAGTCAAACATTGATTTT
>JBBYHK010464784.1:6874-18592 GCA_038382065.1 Adansonia grandidieri
ACTCAAATTAATCTAAATTTTAAAAAATTTAAATTTATATAAATTCAAATATAAACCTACTTAAACTTCAATAAATTTAAACCTAAAATAATTGGATGGAAACTCGGGTGAACTCGACCACTTGCCAAACTGTCAATGACCTCAGCCGCCGAATGAAAAGACAAGAGCCTTTTTCTGGCAATATCTAAGTCGATATCCCACGTGCTAGAAAGTAGAAGGGTTAGCTGGCCTACTAGGTCAAATATTGCTGCTCCTTCAAACACTTCACGTCATCATCAATAATTTGGAGATTGAATTTGACATTTGTGGTGGGTCGAGGCTCAAGGACAAGGAGAACGCTCCCTGTTCGGTTGCCATGCATTTGTTTGTTGTGCATATCTGCAAAAGATTGCCAGTAAATGAGATCAAAAAATTCGCAACTCTGTTTTTTTTGGGATTATCCAGAGAAAAACGAGGGAAGCAATTTTCCAGGATATGCTAACAAAAGGAAAAGAAAACTTCGATTCCCAGCAACTCATTTTCTGATAATCGAAGAATATCTCACTTGCTCTCCATCAACTCAAAACATGCTGCAGAAAGTTCATTTCTTTTATAGTAATTTTTACGTTGCCAGTCCACTTCTTGCCATCATTTAAGGGTCAGTGGTGGTGAGGCCGTGAGGGAGTAATTCAACCCACAGTAAATTCACATTGTTCTCTATTCAACTAAGGAAACAGGCTCAGTTTTTCTGCCTGCAACCACTTCTAAAACTCCCAAAAGTCACCTCAAGTAGATTAATTTACACCCAGCAATGAACAATGATTGACTATTATGGGCATGGATTATGTGCATGCATGGTAATTATGGATAGTTTTTGAGAAGGGTATCATGACAATTACGAATAAATTATGGATTTCTTATCTTTTTTCTTAAATGCCATATCTATTAGTAACAAATGGAGATCATTAAATGGATAATGGCTACTCATACATGCATGTAAACAAAGCGGCGAATAGAGTTAAATTACTTCTTGACCTTTACACTCCCACAAAAACTGCTTTGCCCTAATGAATGAGCCACGATAAAAATGAAAAATTATTTGTGGAGCTGTTGAGATATGGTCCAAAAAGTTGTTTCTACAATGTAGATCTTGGGGTTTTTGATAACCAACAGACATATGTAATGTCGACATTAAACTCATTAGCTTTATCACACCCAACTTGTCGAACACGGACATTGTGCCTGCTCATCATAGGTACTAGACTAGTAGTTGATTCCTACACAACGCCAACAAGTTTATGAGAATACTGTTGCCAGTGCCAAGTAGGTTGCAATTATTTGTTAATATATACATCCAAATTTAAAAACATAAATCACGCAGGTGGCAGACCTATTGAATACTTGACATTTTTTTATTAGGTAAATTTCGAATAATTCTTTCTCATTTACGAGAAATACTTGTATTGACTTCAATAATTTCATCAAAAGAATATTTTCCAGCTGAAGTCAGGTAATTTTGATAAAAAATTTTCACATAAAATACTATATTTTCTTATGTTTTACGTTTTAATTTGGAAGAGGTCAAAAGTTGACTTGTTTATGGTATTTGCCAAAGTTGGGGAATAGTGTTTTGGAGGCAGCCCTTTTTTGTTTATTTTCCAAATGGCCAGATTATAACAGAAACTCCAACGTATGTATTCAATTTGATAGCTGCATTCAAACTGATTCCACGTCATTGTTCCTTGGCTCACTCTATGACTCCTTGATAGGGTTGGTGGAGTGTCAACATTCAAACTTTTTATTTTTTTTTTCCCTTGACTTGTTGCCTTTCCCTTGCATGATCCAAGATGACTCATTATTCATTCATCTTAACCGTAAATGAATCTATTATTCATTGATCTTTTTACTTAATAAAGATATCAAAATAGTATGAAGAAATTTTTTATTTTTTATGCAAAATTTTGTCAAAAAATATTATTCACAGTTTTTATGGATTTTTTCAACAAGATAGTATGACTAGCATCAATAATTTTGACGAAAAATTCTATTCAAATTTATTTTTAAAAAGAATTTAAGATGTTTTGAATGAAAATTTTGATTAAAAATATTTTATTTTATTGTGACGCATAATTTAATTAGAAAAAAAGGTCAATAATTGACTTGTTTTATGTTTGCCTAAATTGGAAAAATACTTTTCGGAGGTCGCCTCATTTATTTATTTATTTACTTCCCAAATGCCCAAATTAGTAGAAAACTTTAGAAATATTCGATTTGATAGATGCAACCAAAGTGGTTCTAATCACTTTTCCTTGGCTCACTCAATGACTCCATTATAAGCCTGGTGTGGTGTTAACATCTTAACATCGAATTCCTTTTCTTTATAACATGTAAGACACTTGAGTTTGATTTGAAAAAGTTCAAAGTCAATTTAGTTACTATCAAATTAAGTTTGAATTTAAGTAGTTCATGTTATTGAATTAGTTAAATTTGACTCTAATAATTCATGTGACTCATTAAGTTTGTTTTTAATTTATATTTTAATATTTAATTTGAATTTAGCATAAATAATTAAATTTAAAATAGAGCACGAGAATCTTATTCTCTTTTTATCATATAAACAAATTTAATTAAATGTGCTTAAATAATTAAATTTTTATTTCCAATTAAACTCAACTTTTAAAAATAAAATTGATTGAACTTATCCAAATTTCCAATCGAAACTCCAAACTTCTTATTGTTTGAACTTTATAACTCGATTACCAACTAATCTCGCCGCACTTATATGGGAAAAGAAACTCGGTGCATCTGGCTTTTATGATGCCAAAGCTTGATGACTCGTTATTCATTCATCTTTAGCTTAACCCTAATTCTATTCAATCCATAAAGCTAGAAAGACAAGAAAATATCGGTGATTTTGAAAGATTTAGTTAGGTGTGCATTAAACTCTCTATCACAGCCAAACCTTGATTAGTTATACATCAGATGCACTTGTCATTTCATGTTTAATCACTTTGAGTCGTCAAATCAAACACAATTTTCGATAATTACAAAGAATAATGGCAACTATCACCCTATATATATATATACACATAAGGAAGGCGTGATGATGAACATAAACATTGGTGATCGATCTTGTTTTCATATAGCAAAGTCGTTCAAACTCGTTTACTTTTGGGAACGATATTCGGGATAGAGCCCCATTTTTTTTACCACTTCCTTTCACTCTTTAGCTTTCGACATCTTGCTCAAACAAAGACGAAGGCAGTGGCAAAAGACGTTAAATGAGGCGTTGATTTTTGTGTAAGGGGGATAGCAGCAAATTCGCCAAGGTACAAACAAAGACCAAGGATATACGTGGTTAGTCTTCTTCCCACTTTTCTAAAATTCCCATAAAAGAATCCATTTCTCTCCCTTCAAATTATTTCTATATATCTTCCAATTTTTATTCAGCACTTATCATTCACTGAGTAACAACACGACCATGACCATCCTTTTATTTTTCCTTTTTAATCCGCATCAGACTTGACCTTGCCCTTGACCTTAGTTAGGAGAAGGAATTCCATTGTTGTAAGCCATCTCAATAATTTTTGAATATGATATAAATATGATATGAAAAATAATTAAAATATAATAAAAACATGATATAATATGAAAAATATGACATAAAATATGAATGTGTTAAAATTTTATATAAAATAAATTATAAAATATATTAAAATCTATATAAATATATAATAATATTTCAAATATAATTATGATAAAAAATAATATAAATATAATATGGATTATAATATCTAAGTTTTTTTCCTTTCTCTTTTACTGGTTTAATGTATTGCAAATTCCGGTGAATAATGTATTTTTTTTCATGTATCTCGTGAAGCCTAAAGTAGTTAAATCTCTCTCTCTCTCTCTTGTTCATATTCAGAGGCAAAACGTTATGCAAACTTTATTGGCTAAATTGAAAAGAACTTTATAATATCATGTGTCAATATTACGTTCACCGTCTATATATACATAGTCTATGGTCTACAAACCTACTTACTCTGAGCTATTGAGAGAAAGTTCTTAGACCTCAAAAATTATGAGAAAAGAAATTATTTTACATTTTTTTTTCATTTTGGCCATTGCAGTTAACAAATGAAACCTCAAAACATATTTATTTTTCTTTTATTTTAATGTTATTAACGTTTTCCTTCAAAAGGGTGAGGCATTTTAAATTCTATAAATCATAGGAGCTCCTTTAACATCAAAGTAGACAAGAAATATCTATTTCTAATTTTTTGGTACACTAGAAATTTCCCTATTAGTGTTAGTGTGAGAGAGAAAAAAACTTCATATATATCAATTGTGTGCATTCGAATAGTTAATTCAGTGTGATTGATGCGATTTTTTCTCAACAAATATAATTCAAATTTTTTTTCTAAATAAATACATAAATAAAATCTATGGGCAATTCTTTTTGCCACCTTTATGAGAATTACGAATGTGATGATGCAAAGCAAAGATTGTATTCTTGAAATTGTGAAGCATTTACCGATTTGATAAATGAGCGTACAATAAATTAATAATTTTGATTAATTAATAAAATTTTATAATTTTTTTAATTCGAATTAATATATTAAAATAATAGCTCAGATAATATATTCTTATAGTTCCTTTGGGTCCATGCCAAAACATATATAAATTAATGATTCTTAGGCCAAAACAAAACTGATTTTTTTTTTAAAAAAAAGTTTAATGATTCTTAAGGAAATTTTCACTTAACAATATATATATATATATATATATATATATATATATTTGCAATACGCATACCAAATTTGATAGATCTTTTCATGTTTTTACAGGTAGTGATTTAAAATGATTATTGCTTGAAATACCTACTCATCTTTGATTTTGCTTGAAATGACTTATTAGGAGAAACAATTAGTTAAGCACAATTCTATTTAGATCAATTAAAGGTAATTTTTTCCTTCTTGTTTTGGTACACCTTTCATCACTATTTCTTGTAAAATAACATAATAATACCCATGTACAAAGATCAAAAACAATTTTTTTTAATAAATTAATAAATATTAATTAATATGATAAATGAATAATTTCTTCATTATAATCTGAATAGCATTATTTTATAAGGGTTTTAATGTATAAACATTTGATTTAGTCTAAGATAACTTAATCTGGACACTAATACTATTGTTTTCTACAATATAAGAAGATTCCATTAGCTTCAATTACTTAATATACTTTTTTTCCTTAGAGGATAGGGTTTTTACTAAGCCAAAGTGTTATGAATTAGTGAAATTAATTTGGTCCAATTGTGAAAATTGTAATAGCATAGAAATCCATTAAAATCTCGTTATTTGCTACTAAATATAAAAATTATGAAATCCATCAAGATCTTATCGTCTTCTTTTCCAATTTGGAAATTTCTAATTTATACCACATAAATATGTTCAATTAATCCCCTAAGTTCCCCCACCCCTCCCCTCCCAAATTTCTCTTAAAGACAACTATCAGAATGCCCATAAATCGATAAACTTATAAAGAATTCAGTTTTTCTCTTTTCACCGTTGTCCTTCAACGTGAATAGCAAGCAGTCCCACCAAATTAGTTTATGTACATACACATTAGGTTATGAAAATCAAGAATAAAAATAAAGTATCAAAATACAATTTATTAAAATAAAATAATGGCCATACAAATCTTTGTTTGTATTCTTATTAAATAAATCTCTAATTTAAGTTGATTGGTATTTGATAAAGCGAAAACTTGAAAGCCTTGGAACTTGGAGAGATGGCCGATGAATATTGGAGGCTTAGGCTATGCTCTTCTTTTGATTTTTTTGTTAAATTTCCTTTTATAGAGTATTTTCCCAAACTAAGGTAATCTAAACAAGAGTGCTTTTAAACTTTATTCCTAAAGTAATTAAGGCAGTATTAAACAATTAGATTTCATGTCAACATTGTTTTTTTTAAACAAAAAAAAAATTCACAGTAAGTAAGTTATCACGCTACTCTCCGAGTCTCTTCCTGTTTCCCTGTAAGTATGAACAATCAAAGCCCATTTCTTCTTTTGCTTAGATCCCAGAAGAAGTACATTGATGTTAATACAGACAATATACTTTGTATTTTTTATCGCCTACAACTTATTAGGAGACATTGGATATATATATATATTTTTAATTTACTCTAAATATTTTATTTATAAAATTAAAATTAATTAAAAATGTAAAGAGATTATTAATAAGAAGGAAATGTTAGTAATGTTCTTCGGTAAAACCATAATGATTCTTTGGCAAAACTATCATTTATAATAATGAAAGCATAGAAGTGAAAATCGGAAGAAAAAATTCCTATGTTGCTAGAATTGAATTTTAATATCTTTTCTGCATTTCTTACTTAGGTTTTCAAATATATTTAGGATTGAAAAATAGATCAGATTCTCTACTATTGTTTAATATATATTTATATATATACATATATATTATTAAGAATATTTTCAAAAATCTCTTCGGGTTGACAAGGCATCCAAGTGGCTTAAGCTACTATAATTTCAAGAATAAATTTAAAATTACACTATCATGGGAAGAAAGATTTTAGGTTATAGTAGTAAAGGAAAAAGCTCACCTATTTATAGTTCTGCGTGATGCTATGTGAGGGAGAGGGAGTTCCAAAAGAGCTTAACCAATTTGTAATTATCTCTAAATTATGTTAATTTAATCAGAGATAATTAAAACGATTCATTGATAAAATTTAATCGGATGATATATGAGTCCTTGAAACTTGATTGTTTGACTTTGTTTTAATTAGAGATAAAAAATGATTACCTTTAACTGATTAGTTAAACTAAGTTATGAGCCTTTATCTTCATTTATCAAGGGGATTTAATAAATCATTTAATTTATTTAACAAATTAAATATTCAATTTAATTGATCAAAACAGTTTTACCAAATCTAAGTATCTACCTTTCTCATAATAAACTACTAAAGCTACGTATGGAAGAAAAAAAATGGTGTGAATATGCTTTAGAAGGTAAAAAGAAATGTTAAGGTTGTTTATAATAAGCTGGGGAATTTGTTAGGAAGAAGTGAATAATTTTTTATAGATTTCAGTTTTTTCTTATGTAAAAATATGTAAGTGATCATAATGATATTAATATAGTTAAGCTTTTAAGTTTTTCATTAATTGAGCTTTTTTTAAACTTCAAGTTCATAAAATATCATCTTTTAAAGATGATTATATAAATTAATTGATTAAATTTTGAATTTAACTTATTTAGTGCAATCAAATTGAAAACCTTTAATATAATCAATCATATTGGATTGATATATATATATATATATAATATCAAATTGAAAACCTTTAATATAATCAATCATCGTTAGCAAGATGATTTTTACAATTTATGGATGAATTATATGCATGTGAAACAATGATTATTAACATATTAAAAAGTAATAAACAAAAAAATAATGAATGGGATTTTAATTTTATACATATATATATATGTGTGTGTGTGTGTGTGTGTGCTTCATTAGGTCATGACAAATGATTGATTTAATATATTTTATCACATCAATTATTTAACATTGAATGAGGAATTAAACGTTACCACAGAACCGATCATCTATAAGCAGTTTGTCATTGTACTCGAAAGAATGGTACAAAGTAAAAGGAAAAAGCAAAAAAAAAAAAGGGAGGGGGAAGGGCAAATAATTGTGCAAGTGTGAAGCTAAGTTCAAGTAGGTGGGGCCGAGCTTGTTGAATTTTGTGGTAAGCTTCAGCCAATAAATCTCTGCACTTTCGGTGTTGTGTGTGTATGTTTTTGGAGTAGTGCCTTTCTCTAAGCACTATATTTTGGATATCCCACAAAAGTCCATTATTAGTCTACTCATATACTCCACTTCCTACCTTAATTCTTTGTCAAATTTTGTTCAACTCATAGTAAAACATAAATTTTGCTTTTAAGGGTACAATTCCAAGCTCTTTTCCATTCAAAAATTTCCAATTTTTTTTGAATTAACAAGCTAATTGTAGAATTGTATCCATTTTGGTTTCTGGGTGTAGTTTATAATCAAAGTTCTTGTTTAAACTAACTTTATTTGGTGGGATAAAAATTTTTGAGGGGGTGGGTGGGGGTGTACTAGTTTCACTGGAAGAAAAACTTCACATTTCAAAGACAATGATTCTGCCATTCATCGGCTGCATTCGATGGAAATTGTATTCGGTTCTTGACAAAAAATTATATAGTGTTGATAAAAGCTGTTACTTTTGGATTTTCCAGATTTTTAATAGATACAGCTTGGCACTTAGAGGCAAAGCTGATAACTTTCTTGGCTCAGCTTCTAATTCTCTTTTTTTTTTTTTTTTCTTCTGTTTCCCTTTTTCGCCAATCTATTATTTCATTTCCTTAAATTTGTAAACCATCGTACCAGATAGGAGTTAAGCAAACTGGGGACTGAGATAATGGAAGGGGCATTACTCCCACCGGGTTTTCGGTTCCATCCGACTGATGAAGAGTTGATAGGATATTACCTGAAAAGACAAACTGAAGGACTTGAAATTGAGCTTGAAGTGATTCCTGTGATCGATTTCTACAAATTTGATCCTTGGGAGTTGCCAGGTACTTTTCTTCATATTGTTTTTTCCTTTAAAAAACCTTTATAATTGAAGAAATATAACAGTAAAAAGTTGTCTGTTCAGGATTATAGGAGATAAAAAAAAAAAAAAACTTAAATGTGATGTAGGTTCTGATATGCACCAGATGCTAGAATTAGTTTCATTTCAGGTCATAGAATGGAAGTTTCAGATTTCAGGTTCATGTTCATGTGTACGCTGATTTCTGTTAATGTTTGGAAAAAGCACTTTTTTGTTTGTTGTTCTTTCTTTTTGCAGTTCTTTATATCAGAACACTTCTTTATTCCCATGGGACCAATAACATTTATTTTTTTTTTCCACTAAAACCCCTTAGAACAGTTGCACCGTCTAATTTGTCTTGTCGTTTTCGTTTTCATTTTCACTGGTTCGATGAAGAATTTAAAAATGAAAAAAAAAATTGAATCGAATTGCTTTGCAGAGAAGTCGTTCCTTCCGAAGCGAGATTTGGAGTGGTTCTTTTTCTGTCCCAGGGATCGAAAGTACCCAAATGGGTCGAGAACTAACCGAGCCACCAAAGCCGGCTATTGGAAAGCCACAGGAAAAGACAGGAAAGTGGTGTGTCAATATTCTGCTGTGACTGGCTATCGCAAGACCCTAGTTTTCTACCGGGGACGTGCCCCTTTAGGTGATCGAACGGATTGGGTTATGCATGAGTATCGCCTCTATGATGAGCCTTTTCAAGAATCAACTAATCAGGTGAAATGTACATGCATAAAGCATATGTATGATCAATTGTCTTTGCATTTTGACTCATTAAAACGATTATATAACCATTTATTTTATACTCTTCAGGGTGCTTTTGCATTGTGCCGAGTTGTGAAAAGGAACGAGCCGAAGGTGAGTGATGCGCATGGAAAGCCAAAGGCCATGAATGTGGGAAGCAGTTCAACAAATGTGGAACTTACCTCGACAAGGATCTGTAACGAGCCCTTGAGCAACTCTGGTGACGTTTCGAGCCAAACAAGTTACCCTAACAACGAGAGCCGTTATGCAAGCCCTATCACTTCTCCTTATGCTTGCGAAGTCGCACAAGTGCAGCCATTTGGGCCTGTTTCCGTCGACACTGATCCTGCCAGTATTTGGGTCTCACCAGATCTTGTTCTTGATTCTTCAAAGGTATATAACTTGTTCTAGATTAAGAAAAATGGAACTTGAAGATTCAATTATTTGGGTTTCTTTAGGTTTGTCTAACAATTCTCCATGGACGCCTATGGCAGGATTATCCACAAATATGTGAAACAGCAGCCCAGTACTTCCCACAATATGAGTTTCCAAGCTCTCTAGCCCCATGGCAGCAATATCAACAGACCGACTTTTCCTCGGGTTCATCATACTCAAATATTGGGGAAATCGAACATGTTGATAATCTCAGTCGCATTGGCTGCATGTCATCCTACTCAGAACATGCAAATGATCACATGGACTTCTGTGGCAATGAAAGCTATGACCAGACTGGTTCATTCAACTATCTGAACCCTTTCTAAAAAAGGGAATGAAAGATCATGGATAGCTCTTCTTTTCTCAATGTAGTACAGCATGAAACTTTGGGCCAATCTCCACTTTGTTAGAAAAGCTAGTGAAGAAGGGAAATTAGGGGAATGTGATGGTCTTTGGTTGCAAGAAGACAATTTGTTGATTGTGATGTGGGGGGTCCTCAGTCCTGACTGGTATGATTAATGAATAACAGTACCTTTTTTGTCTTATCTAGAAGGGATATCTAAGACGACACTTTTTAATGTTGGTTCTTGGAGTAATAAACAATAAGCACACAACCTCTTCACTGCTCAGGCTCCATTAAGATCGCTGAGTCTTTGTTATATTTTGCACTCACAAAATGGTTAAGTCGTCAATACTTAAAATGAATTAACTAATGTATTTTATTCACGTGCGATTTTATTAGCTAGAGAAAATCATCAAGATCTCGTGATCCGCTTTGGTGGTAACCACTTCTAGCAATTGCACCAGCAGTTGGTTTAATGGCAACTGAACTATTTTACCTACATATTCTTGTGAAATAAACTAAACTAAGCTTCTTTCATGGAAACTATTCATTGTCTACTCCCAAGTGCTGGAATTTCAAATTTTCTGATAATATTTATTGGAAATTCCGCAACTTTGAATCTTCTATAAATGCTAAACGAACACTTTAAATGGAAAAAATCGAGTGAAGGCCAATAATTTTAGCAATGGTGAATGTTTAAACTGGGAGATTTTTACTTGGTTTTCAACTTTAATCATCAACCAGAGTTGTCAACTTCATTATTGCTGTCAAATTGATTCAGGCTTTTCATGCAATTAGCCATTTCTATCATGACTTAACTTTAGACAAACACTTTTAACTTTTGGTCGGCATTCTTATCAATTCAGTGCGGTACTTGATCTGGATCTGAGTTCGCTTGCAGTTCAATCGCATTATTCACATTTTGGAGGCTTAGGCGGCATGATATCTCCGTATCAACGTTGTCTTCTTTGCCATTTTTTTCTTCAGGTTGACTTGTCAGATTCTGAAACGAAGTCATGAATAAGTCACCATCGACTAAATTTCTTTTCAGATCCCATCACCGAAATTTCCCTAAGCCTCTTTTATTCTTGGATTATCTTCCAATTAAGTACTGAAAGCAATAATACAGTTTGAAGCAATAGCTAAAAGAAACAAGTAATCTCTACCAATCGTGAAGGGCCATTCAATGGGAGCAATATGACCACATTTATTGTTTGACCTAATTCAAATAACAAACTTGGGACTTAATTGATGTGGAATCTCAGCATCGATAATCTTTTTTTTTCTGTCCTAGACTATACCTTTGTAACAAATATAATCGGGATTTATTTCTTCCATATGGAATCTACTAATTACTAGGAAAGTACCTTCCAAAATGAAATTTGGCAGTGACTCCTGAAGGTAAAACAAGCATTATTATTTATCGATAAAAGATAAAATCAAAGTGGGGGCACTGAAGCAAAACCAATCTCAATGTTTTAAAAAATTTGTTCTATTCTCTCTTCACTTTGTAAAGAATATTGGCAAAGAAACAATAACATAAACTTTGAGAATGCTTTATCATGCAATAGAAAGCA
>JBBYHK010465225.1:0-21151 GCA_038382065.1 Adansonia grandidieri
GCACGGGGTTTATTGTTTTCACTAAATTGGTCCTCCAATCTTAGGGACAAATCAAACTTTTCAGGTCTAGATTCATAGTGGAATAACTTTCCAAGTGCTATTTTCTTAGAGTGATCATTTATTTGCTAAAACATTAAGCTTTAATCTTAAGTCTAATACCTTTATTCATGGCATGGTCAACAGGTTGTTTCATCGTCCTAACCTAATCGAAGATTGTGGAATGAATTTATGATGTCCATGTTACCCATTTCTTTCAGTCACGGACATTTAGACGTCATTGGCTTGTGTCTAGTCTTAAGAAACCCAAAAATACAAAAAAAACTCTCCTATTTTGTTTTGGTAACACTATGCCCACCATTAAAAAAATTTTTTTGAGACTATATTTTTTCTAGACTTTTCTAATATTTTTTCATGAAATAGCATAGAATTAGCTTTCTAATGGTGTCTCGTTGCACCCAGATCATTCTGGATAAGGGAGTTTGATTTTTTTAACCTTTGATAGCCAAAAACCCTAGAACCAATAAATGCATTTTGTTTGGGCTATTTTGGCCCCTTAGATGATTTTCTTGAATTTTTTAAATAATTTTCATAGAAAGTTCATGAAATTCTCTCTCTGAAAAGGTATCGTTTGTTATTTAATGATACCAAATGAGTTTGAAATGATTGTCCAAAGTCTACTATGCCCTTCCCTTAGACAGGCTACCAGTGTCAAAACAAACCCAATTTCCAAAATTAATTTCCAAAGTCTACTATGCCTTTTCCCCTAGATAGGCTGCTAGTGCCAAAACAAACCCAATTTCCAAAATTAATTCCACCTAGAGATTGGTTTTTCAAGATTTTTGAAATATTTTTATATTAAACCTTATCGAGTTACCATTCTAGTGGTACTTTGCCTGATTTCTAACATTCTCGAATTTACCTAGAACACATTCAGGAAGGGAGATTGCGTAGTGTTATCCCCTACTTTTGCCATTAAAATCAACCCAAATTTCCAAACCACTTTTATTGAGATGTTCAAACTTCTCGAAATGTACCCAATTGACTCTCCATGGGGTCATGTAATATAGCATAAATCCTCTAGACTTAAATCAAGGCTAAAATGAAATAATTTTATTCAAATTCTTAGGTTTCATTTTTAAAATACTTTTTATCCCAAGATATTCCTTTTCTCCATAAATATTAAAATTTTCATTTTTGGGGATACTCCAGACCCACTTTCCAAGGAGATACTCCAACCTCGCTTTTCATTTAAAATTTAAATTTTCTCTCTTTCGAACATTCTTGGGAATGCTAATCAAAACCTTCTTCTGAACATGTCTAAAATTTTCATCTTTAGGGATACTTCAACCTCACTTTCCAAAGGGATACTCCAACCCCACTTTTCATTCAAAACTTAAATTTTCTTTCGCCCAGACATTCTTAGGACTACTAGTTAAAATCCTTTTTTTTAAATAGATATAAAATTTTCACCTTTCCAACCCCACTTTTTGAGGGGATACTTTAACCCCACTCTTTATCAAAAGTTTGAATTTCTATCTCTCGAGACTTTCCAAAAAGGCTTTTGATTAAAACCTTCTTTTGAACATATCCAAAACCATCACCATTGGGAATATCCAACCCTGCTTTCTGAGGGGAGACTTTAACCCCACTTTTCACCAAAATATCTAAATTTTCTTTCATGAATATCTAGGGTCATTTTAATCAAAAACTTTTTTCTGTCCTTCAAGTTACTGGTGAATCCAAATATGTTTCAAAGTTGTCATCTTAGTTATTCGTCAATAATCAAAGAAAATAATGAGATACATTTCAACCATCCCTCTTTTTCTCTATGTTTTTTGTGTGATTATTCTTATGTGGTATGATTATATATATATTTTTGTATTACTAACACGTTTCCTTTTTGTAATGACCATTATGCATTCATATTTTAAAATTGTTTTCTAAAACTCCAAGGCAATATTCCACATCAGTGTCTCTCTTGTGTTGAAAAGAAATATCTGAATTTTAAAAATTTAATCTGAAAATTATTTTCATAAAAAAATTGTTAGGTTCTTTACATCTCCAAGGTGCATAGTGATACAAATTTTCTTTAAAAACTCGGACCTATAGTTTTCACAAAAATCCATGCATTAAAGGCAATTATATCAAAATAATGATAAAATGAAATAGATTAAATCAAAACAAAAATGAGATATAGTTAACAGGTACTGATTTCGGGTGTCATAGGGTGTTAATCCTTCCCCATGCATAACCAACTCCTGAACCTAATTAACAAATCTTAAGACCTTGTAGACTTTGAAATTGATGTTTTAAGTGTCATATCATGCTCATGACATATCATAAAGGTCTAATTTGATAATAATCTAAAAGAAAGTTCTCCAAAACACGAAACCTACCATTCGTCATTGGTATAACATGGGCAATCACTGGAAAGCCATAGAAAATGATCACCAAGTCCACATTAAATGACTTAAGCTCTTGTATAAGGAGTCTCAAGAGCAATCAGTCCATAAGAATGAGGAACTCCAAGCTTAGAATATGGAATTGACTAAGCTATTGTCCAAGGTTTTGAAAAAACAAAGAAAAACAAGCACCATTGATGCAGGAAAAGAGTCAATCTTAAAAGCAACTTGAATAGTGGTGTTGAAGCCACTGACGCTTTAAAATGGACAATATCCTTCAGCAATGATGATTCCATCAACTTAACCATTTATTTACATTAACCAATTAGCAGTACCCTATTTGGTTCAAAGGTTTCCAAGAATAGGTTCTTCATCGGCTAGACCTATAGTCCTAGATCTTAATGAGTAAGCAAAGCAAGAAAAAATGAAGAGGTCTTTAGAAAATGATGAAAACTTAGACAAGTACCTATCACTAGAGAAGCACCTTCAAGATGTCAAAGGAAGCAACAAGTTTAGGATTATAAGGCCAAGTATTTAGGACTAGTTTCTCACCTTGTAATCCCACCTAAATTTAAGGTACTAGATTCTGAGAAATACAATGGGACGACAGACCCTATTGCACACTTTTGCTATATTGCTGCAAGATGGCTGGAAACGAGAAGAATGAAAAACTACTAATTCACTACTTCCAAGATAGCTTGGCTGGAGTAGGCATCTGTTGGTATATAAGGCTAGATCTCGTAAGAATCTAAACATGGGCAGATTTAACTTAGGCTTTCCTTGATCAATATAGGTACATATCTGATTGAGCCCTGAATCGTCTTTCCATTATGAACATGGTAAAGAAAGCCTCCTAGAGCTTCAGATAGTATGCTTAGAGGAGGAAAAAAAAGCAATTCAAGTTCATCTTTTTTTGACTGAGAAAGAAATGATGATCATGTTTATCGACAACCTGCGAGCTCCTTACTACGAAAGGTTAGTAGGAAATACCATGAAAAATTTTGTCGATATGGTTATATTAGGCGAAATGATTGATAACGCTATCAAAAGTGGCATGATATCCATTGAAAAATCATCTAGGTCAAGTAAAAAGTCAATGACCAAGGGTAACGAAAAAAAAAGTTGATGTTGTTAGTGAAACTCCTGCTAAAGTCACTCAGAATCCACATTCGACCCAAAGTATGTACTTCCTAAACATATTGTATCCAGGTTTAACCCTTACTCACTAATACCAAAACCAATTTATTCTGCTGAGTTCATTCCAACAATGAGCTTCATACAGAATCCTATTCAAAAACATGGCCTAAAGTGCACAATCCCGTAATGCAAGCAATGTAAGAGCTTTAAATAATCAACAAGCACCCCGAGAAAGGGAACACTTCAAGCAACTTTTTTACTCCTACAAAGAGAGTTACTCCCATCTATTGGCAAGCAAGTAGTGGCCCAGGTATTTATAAACTTGAGATTATTGTCATATCCTAGATGGTATGATGAGAATGCCTATTATGAGTACCATGCTGGAGCATAAGGTCGTTTTATTTTAAACTGTACTTTGTTCAAAATAAATGTGTAAAGGCTGTTAGAAAATGATGTTATCAAGGTCGAACAATGGCTTAGACCTAACATTGGAGCAATCCACTTCCTGACCATGTGAAGCTAAGAGTGAATGTGGTGATCAATGGGAAAAGATGTTAGGTCAAAAGAAGCACCGAGAAGTCAAAACCCCGATAGATGAGGTATGGCAGGCTTTTATGAAGGTTGGAATAGTGTCAAGTGTAAAAAACCAGAGTAAAGAAACCATTGAACCATTTTGCTACCACTACAGTCAACGACATGTTCTGTAACACTCCTAGTTGTCCTGGAAATGGTCCAAAAGATGATAGACAAGTCTAAAATTGAGTTTCATAGGGAGCAAGACAAGTACATTAGTCTGTTTATTAATGCCATAGATGAGGAAAGGCCTACCATCGACTGAGTTTTAAGTTGTTTTCTTCTCATAACCATGGAAAAAAAGAGCTGACGAAAGCTTCAAGTAGTACGCTTTGAGATGGATGGAAAAGGTTGCCAAGATTCACCTATTGTTGATAGAAAAAGAGATTATTGTTAAGTTTGTTAGTACATTAGAAACCCTTTATTATGAGAAGATAGTAAAGAGCCATCCGAAGAACTTCGCATATGTAGTCATATTAGGTGGAATGATTGATAAGGCCATAAAAAGTGACTTAGAAAAAAAATAACCTTAAGGGCAAAGGAAAAAGAAAAGTTTAGACTGAGCAAAAGGCTAAAATCTAGTGTAAGAACTAGCTCATCCTGGGCCATACTGAATTTAATGCAAAAAATGGCTATTGAAGAGGACTGCAAGATTGTAAAGACTACAAATGAAGTGAGGATGCCAATGACTCAGGTTTGGCAAATTTTGGTAAAAGCTGATTTAGTTAACAGGGTCGAAAGGACAAGGAAAGAAACTAATGACTTTTTTAATTTCCATACCATATATGGCCACACTTTTTAAACATGCAAAGAGCTTCAAAGAATGATGGATGAGGGCAACATTGAATTCTATGATAAAAAGCGAGCCTTATATACACAGTTAGCAAATGCGGTACATTTATCAATGCCATGGAAAGGGGTAGAAGCAATCCTCTTTGAGGGATTGAAAGGCCATTGATTTTATTTGGCAACTGATCGAGAGTCAAAGTTATCCCTATTCAACTAACACCGAAGATGATCATCAACTTCCATCCTCTTTTCCTTATAAGGATAAAAGGCAGTTCTTTGGAAATATGAAAGTAAAACTTTAATCTCTAAAGAATCTAGTCAACAAGCAATAAACATTGACCTTTCAGGGGTAAGCCACCTAACTTGAAATAACAGATGCCCCAACTGCATCAAGAAGTGAAGTCTAGTAAAAGGACACCACTATTATTCCTCAAGCATTAAAGTCTGTAGCCCAAGGACTAGACCCAAAAGTTATTAAAGAGCCAATAAGCTAGAAAGAAGCTACAAAATTCCTTTAGTTCATCAAGCACGATGAACAGAACATTATTGATTAGTTAAAGAAGCAACCCGTCAAGATATATGTGCTGTCATTGTTATTGAACTTTGAAGCTCAAAGGAATGGTCTCCTCAAGGTCTTGAATGAGGTATACATCCCTCCAACACCTTTATAGGTTAGTTGGATCATCTAGTAAGCAATATTACTATTGACAACTATAAATCTTTTAGCGATGATGAAATCCCTCATAGAAGAAGGGGAAACTATAAAGCCTTTCACATTACTATATACTACAAAGGCAAAATGTTGCCCAAAATGGTTATTGATAATGGGTCAGCTCCGAATGTAATGTCCATATCATGCTTGAACACGCTTCTCATTGATGCGTCTCATTCTAGAATAGTCACATGGTTGTGCCAGTGTTTGATGGAACTTATAAAAAAGTTATGGGACACATCACCATTCCACTCCAAATTGGCCTGTGTACTTATGAAGTCAACTTTCATGTGATGAACATCACTCTGTCATATAATTGCCTATTGGTAAGGCCCTGGATTTACTCTGTCGTGTGATGAACACCATTATCATTGCACTACAAGTTAAAATTCATGATTGAAAACAAGGTTGTTATCATCAAAGGAGAGGAAGATGTTATTATTACTGCTTTAACTGAAGCCTCATATATTGAGCCTGATGAAGATGTTCTGCAATTCTCATTTCAGCCCTTTGAGTTTGTCAATGTCACTTATGTCAAGGAAAGGTTGCCAATGGTTGAGCCTTATCTATCGAAGAGCACTCATATGGGTTTAAAGTTAATTGTTGGCAAATGTGCTTGGGCTGGAAAGAGACTTGAAAAATATTTTTAGGGAATTACCAGAGCCCTGAAAGTTGTTTACTAGATTGACAAAAAAAGGGTTGAAGTTCAAGCCCAACACACATTAGAAAAGAAAACAAGCTCAAAAAAACCATGGGAAGAGGATAGCCTGATTGTTGGGACAAGACTTGGTGCAAGAATCAATGATATTTCCATTGCTTCAAGAAAGTTTCTATCTGAAGGTTTGTGTGAATGTCACCTCTAACAATGTTGCATCATACTAAATAAGGCATTTGAGATCTCTTCATCAATGTGATCATTGAGTCAAAGACGTCAACAATAGTCTGAGAGACTAATTTACGGTTTCCAATGTTTGTCCAAGTGTTTAAACTAAAGCTGAGGTTCCTATACTGTTCAAATCTGTCTCAAAGTAATGTTATGAACTAAACCTATATGCTTTCGCCCAAAAGCAGTATGGGATTCTTTGTATAGGCTTCTTTTTATTAAGTATTATTAATTATAATGACTAAGTATTATGTATTTCATCTTTCATTCCATTTTTATAATTCTTGCCAACTCTTAAACCTTCCTCTACATATTTTTCCACCTATATTGATTTTTTTCCATATTTTCAGATACCCGAATGAAAGTGACGTGAATATTCATACTAAGATTCTGGACATCAATTTTGAGTAATTAATCTACATCAGTGAAGTCAAGTCTGAAAGAGATTGTAAAGAGAGTCCCGTACCTCCAAACCTATTGAGAATAATAGAACAACAAGAAAAACAAATATGACCTCACAAGGAGCCCACTGAAACCATAAACCTCAAAATGAAATAAGATAAAAAAAAGTCAAAATCGAAACCTCTATAAACCAATCAACTTGAACCGAACTGATAAGCCTTCTCTAAGAATATCAGGATGTGTTTGTCTAGTCCTACCAAGACATGCTTGAATTAGACATCAACATAGTGGGCCATAAACTTCCCCTCAACCTGAGTGCAAAAAAATACAACAAAAGCTGAGGAGAATGAAACTGGAGATGCTTTTAAAGACTAAAAAAGAAGTGAAAAAGCAATTTGAGGAAGGACTTATCGAAGTAGTTAAATATTCAGAATAGGTGGCCAATATAGTCTTGGTCTCTAAAAAGGATGGTAAAGTACAAATGTATGTAGATTATAAGGACCTGAACCAAGCCAGCACAAAGGATAATTTTCTTTTGCCTCACATCAATACTCTAGTAGAGGACGCTGCCAAAAATGCACTATTTTCCTTCATGGATGAATTTTTAAGGTACAACTAGATTAAAATGGTAGTTGAGGATATGGAGAAAACCACCTTTGTGACCATTTGAAGCATTTTTTGCTACAAAGTAATGCCCTTTGGGCTAAAAAATGTCAGGGCAACGTATCAAAGGACAATGGTAACCTTGTTCCATGATTTCATGCACAAAGAAATAGAGGTCTATGTAGATGATATGATCGCCAAATCACCAAAGAAGCTAAGCATGTTGTTGACTAACAAAAACTCTTCAAACAGCTTTGTAAATGCCAACTCAATTTAAATCCCTTAAATGCACCTTTGGTGCCATATCCTGCAAAATATTAGGATTCATTTTGAGCGAAAAAGGAATAGAGGTTGATCTTAAGAAAGTCAAGGCCATTTAGAGCCAATCGTTGCCTCAAACCTACAAAGAAATAAGGGATGTTTTGGAAAGGTTGAACTACATAGCTTGGTTTATATCTCAGCTAACCGACAAATATGATCCAATCTTTTGGCTACTTCAAAAACAAAATCTTAGAGAACGGAATGAAGAATGTTAGGAAGCCTTTGATAAAGTTAAACATTACTTTTTGAACCTACTAATACTTGTGCCACCAGTGCCTGCTAACCTTTAATCTTATCTGTATCAGTTTTTGAAGGTCAATGGGTTATGTATTAGGTTAATATGATGAGTCAGGTAAGAAGGAGTAAGCTATCTATTACTCAAGCAAGGAGTTCACAGAGTGTGAAAATAACTATTCAGAAGTAGAAAAATTATGTTGTGCTCTAGCCTAGACCACCCGGAGGTTAAAGCAACACATGTTATACCATACCACATGGTTGATTGCCAAACTTGATCCCATTAAGAATTTATACGAGGCCCCTGCCTTATTAGGAAGATTAGCTAGGTGGTAAGTCTTGCTCTCTGAATATGACGTGGTGAATGTGAACCAGAGGGCTAGCAAAGGTAGCACAATAGCGAACTTCTTGACAAGTCGAGCAATGGATAACTATCTACCTTTAGACTTCGAATTTGTTGATGAAGATCTGATGTGTATATCTATGGTAGAAGACACTATTGATTGTAGTTCATCTTGGAAAATGTACTTTGATGGAGCTTCAAATGCATTAGGTCATAGGTCATAGAATCGGGGTAATTATTATCTCACTAAATGGAAACTACTATCCTTTCACTACCCCATTGAATTTCAATTGTACTAACAATATAGCGAAATATGAAGCTTGCGTCATGGGACTCCAAGCCACTATTGAAAAGAGTATTAGGACTCTACGAGTATTTAGAGATTCAGCCTTAGTCATCTACCAACTAAAAGGAGAATGGCGAACATATGATGTTAAACTGATTCATTATGGGAAGCTAGTCTCAAAACTCATAAAAGAATTTAATGATATTAGTTTTCAGCATTTACATCAAGAAGAGAACCAAAAAGTTGATGCCTTGGCTACCTTGTCATCCATGTTTAAGGTGAATCAAGATTTGAATATTGCTTTCATTTAGATAAGCATTTATACAACTCTTGTTTGTTGTTAGAATGTCAAAAAAGACAAGGATGACTTGCCATGGTATCATGACATCCTTTTGTACATCAGTGATCAATAATACCCTAAGTGTGCCACTGAAAGTAATAAGAGAACCATTTGAAGATTGGATAGGAGCTTTGTTTTGGATGTTGGAATTTTATATAAGAAAGGCTGGGATCAAGTGCTTCTCTGGTGCATGGATGCCTCTAAAGCTAAAAGAATTCTTGAAAAAATCCGTGAAGGAATCTGTGGCACACATGCCAATAAACACTGAATGGCAAAATAAGTCATGCAATTAGGCTAGTATTGGTTGACTTTCAAAAAGATTATATTGACCATGCTTGAAACAACCACAATTACAAAGTTTGCATAGACAAAATCCATGTCTCGCCATCACCTTTACATGTTATGACAGCTCTATGGCCTTTTTTATGTGGGGCATGGATATGATCAGAATAATCACCCTTATGGCTTCTAATGGACACTACTTTATTTTGGTTGCTATAGATTATTTCATAAAATAGGCAGAGGCAGCTGCTTATGCCAATGTCACCAAGTCCATTGTGTGCAAATTTGAGAAACAGGACATCATCTATAGATATAGGCTTCCCAAACAAATCATCATGGATAATGCATGCAACTTGAAAACAAGATAATGCAAGCAGTCTGTTCCTAATTTAAAATTGAACATCATAACTTGATGCCATATCATTCAAAAATGAATGAGGCAGTTGAAGTAGCCAATAAAAATATTAAAAGAATAGTCAAAAATGCCTGAAACATATAAAGATTGGCATGAAAAGTTGCTTTTTGCATTACACGCGTATCATACAGCAATTCAAACTTCAATAAGTGCCACCCTATTTTCCCTAGTTTATGACATGGAGACTGTTCCACCTATTGAGGTTGAAATCTCTTTACTCAAAATCTTGATGGAATTACAACTTGAAGAAGCTGAATAGGTCAAAAACAGATATAAATAGCTAAATCCTATTGAGGTGAAAAGAATGAAAGCCATCCATCATGGGCAAATGTATTAAAACTTATTGTAAAAGCCCATAACAAAAGGGTCCATCCTTATCAGTTTCAAAAAGGTGACCTAGTAGTCAAACAAATCCTCTTGATTCATAAAGATGCTAGAGGAAAATAGACTCCCAATTGGGAAGGGCCATAAGTGGTTATATGTGTGTACTCTAAAGGAGCCTTGATTTTAACTAAGATGGATAGCAGTAATTTCCCTAATCCTGTCAATTCTGATTCTTTTAAGAAATACTACACCTAAAAGGATTCTAGGATGAAGATTCAAAAGGAGAGCATCCAAGAAAGTGAACCTACTCAAGCTGAAAACTCAAAATGTAGGCATAAACAACCAAAATCTCTTTAAGATTTGACCGAATCCATAACCACTCTTCCTTGACCAAAACACCAAATTACAACCTGATCCATATATTCTATGCTGACTTGCTCTACCAAATCTTATTCTTACCAGTACTAAAAAAAATGATCTCTACCCAATCTTGGGGCAACCAGCCTACCATGGGGCAATTTGAAGAATCTTCTCATGAGTAGGCTAACATCAAAAGGATTAACTGCTTGAAAAGATCTCCAAAAGCACTTGATGGAAGATTTATGTCATTAGCATCAGGGGCTAAGCTACCAGAGAAACCATTCTTAACTATTTTGTAACTTTAAATATTTTGTGATCTTAGAATTTGTCATAACATGTGTCCTTTTTCTTTTAAATACAATAACTTGATTTCTCTTAAAAATTCTTTTGTAACTCTTGTATCCCATATTGTATCATGTTTATCATTTAATTGATAATGCTTGATAAATAAATAGAACTGATAACAAGAGTTCCTAGCATTACTTTGAAAGATGAAACTTAGTAGGAATTTTGTTTTATGTCCAAAGATTAAGAATGAACCTTGGAACCACAGCTAGTCTTACCCTTGAACTTTACATCCTTAAAACATATCCAAAGCCTTTTCCCTAGCAAATGCGAACCCAAAGATAAGGGGCAAAAATCCCTTTCCAACTATTATTAGAACAACTAAAATTTAAATTAGTCCACCTGAGACACCAAAAACACCCCCAAATTAGAATTGATAAGAGAAATCCCCATACTCGCTAGTAAACTTAACTTAATAACAAATCCCTAAACACGGGCCAATCGAGCTCAAGACCTTATTCTCTTTTTACAAGTAAACGCTATCCATTTCCTTTAAAAACAACCTTAACACTTAAAACCTCAAGAGATCTAGGAAAAGCTTGGTGAATCCTTGAAAAGAGATCACCCTATCAAAATTGATGAAGAACAAATGACTGAAACGGCCAAAATTGATCGTCAGATTAGGATTTTAAAATCATCACCTCTACATCATCCATTTGCATCTTCATGTATCATTCATACAATTGGTACAAATCTCGCTCATAGAAGTCATGCCAGTAAAGAACTTCAAGTACAACTTCTTATTTTTGAAAAACCTAAAGGGCTCCTAGTAAGAATCCTTAACCTCACAAGCTCACAAGTCAAAAAGTTACCTAGGGAAGGTACTTCAATTCATATCGTTTAGTCTACAAAGAACTGGATGCCTATTTTTTTAGTCTATAAAGACTTGGATGCCTTTTTTCTTTCCACTCCGCAAAGAGATAGATACTTCTTTTCTAGTCCATAAAAAGCTGGACACCAATTGAGTCAGTCGTTAAATAGCAGGGCACCAATTAAGTCCACTTGTAAAAAGTTGAACACTAGTCTACTCTGTCCATAGAAAGCTGGGCACCAATTGAGTCTATTTGTAAAGAGCCAGGCACTAGTTGAGTTAGTCCTTAAAGAGTAAGGCACTAACCGAATAAATCTTTAAAGAGCAAGAGAGCAATCGAGTCTATCCTCAAAGAGTAAGGCACCAACATAATCTGTTTTCAAAGTGCAGGGCACCAATCGAGTCCGTCCTCAAAGAGCAAGGCACCAACCAAGTCCGTCCTCAAATACTAGAGCATCAACTAAGTTTGTCTGTAAAAGAGCAAGGCACCAGTTGAGTCTATCCTCAAAGAGCAAGGCACCTATCAAGTTAAAGTCCACATTAGCTTGTGTTTATCTGGAGAGGTTAAACTTAGAAAAGAATAAAAAAAGCATAAGATTTAAGGAATATTGCTTTACCCTAAATAAAATAGTGTTTATTTATTTTTGCCTTATTCTTAATACTTAACAATGGCCAAAAAGGTGCAGCTGTAGATACCCCATTTTGTCTGGTGATCATTTAAGGCATCAAAAGCCATATCTAAGGCATTAAGGTTATCATCTTGGCATCTTTGGAGTTATACGAATGAGCACAGTCAATTTTCCATCACTTTCGACTAAAGTGAGGTAGATGAGAGAGCCACAGGAACATATAAGTCATATCAGTGCATAGGTATTGATAACAAACTTTTACACAGCTAAAAATTTAAAATTTCACATGTAATATCGATAGAAAAAGGGTTTGGTGTCAAGACCTAATGAGTGGTATCAATACTTAGCCTGTTTGTATCGACGCTGGCCTTGGTAGTAGCCAAAATTATGACTTTTTGGCCAAATGCATTGATACTCAAGCAAAAGTATCTATACAAGCCCATGCAGTATAGATAAATACCTTTAAGTCTTGAGACTGAAAACCTTTTTTGGCTTTTGGTATCGATACATGCTTCATTGTATTAATACTCAGGGGTAAAAAGAAATTACCTTATGTATCAATAAAAATGTTTAGTATCAATACAGCAAGGCATTTTGCCTAGTTTAAATCATTTTTTAGCCTTTGAAAATCTGATTCAAACATGTTTCTTGCACAAAAATCATCAAAATTCATATCAAGCCTTAAGCTTATGATTAGATTTAAACCAATTTTTAAAGCCTAAATAGCCAATAGTAAAGGACATTTCATGACATTATACAAATTGCCAAAGGGAAGGCTGATATTTCTCAATGTTCAGCCGCATAAGGTGGGCTTGATCTACTATTTTTGCTGAGCAAACCAATGAGTTTGCATAGCAGTTGAGCATCGTACCTTGTCTCTACAAGAGGTACATGCACCAAAACCCCATAATGCCTTTGCTTTTTGCATTTTTTGTCTTCATATTCACATGTCTATATATGCCAACTTTGGCTTAGCTAAGATACAGAGATACATACACAGAGAGAGTAAAAAACCCTATCACACAAACATTCTCAGTAAAGAAAATACTCACTTTCATACATTCTCTAAATATCACTTAGCCACCAAAAAATCAAAAAACCTCTTTTCATTCCCATAACTCTTTAAAACCACCATTAAAAACCTTCCAAAACCCTCTATGCCATTCATATTATCTCTTAAAACTCTCTTCATCCATATTTTAACTAAAAAGCTCTTTTTTTTATCACTTTCTTGCTTTTCAGCATTAAAAAGAACGAAGAAGGTGAGCTTAAAGCTGCTGCTCAGAGAAAAAGGCTGAAACTTTTGGTATATTTTTTCTTTTTTTGCTATACTTATGCTCTGATTTTTTTAGCATTCTCATCATCCCAGTGGCCTCTTAATGTTACCATGACCTTTCTAAGATTTTCATGCATTATTGTGGCTTTGTTGTTATAGTCTTTGGCTTGATGATCCTTTTGATGCCTTGATGTTGCTTGGGTGGTTAAAATGCCATGCTCTTTTTTTACTATCACAATAGTCTTTGTTCATGCATTTTTTGGCAGTTTCATCCACCTTCACATATGTACCTCATATTTGAATGTTCACCCTAATATGCTTTGAGCATATTCATGCATTTTCTTGCATCTTTGTAGGATTCATGAAACAAAATGCTTCTTAAAGGTTCTAGCACCTTTTTTCCTTATTTAAACATGTTCTTACCAATATCTACCATAACATTCTCATGCATCTTACTTGTCATCATTTTAAATTTTTGTTATTTTCTCCCTTTGTCAAAATGCCATCTTTTTTGTTTGCCTATGTTGTCCATGTTCATTATTATGCATGTCACATTTCATTCATAACATTTTTGTTAAAATGCATGCTTGTTTGTTTCAAAATCTAATTTTCAGGAAAAAAAGCCCAAGATAAATCTATGCTCCTCTAATAGAAGGAGATTAGCATGGGTTTATTGTTTTCACTAAATTGATTCTCCAATCTTAGGGACAAATCAAACTTTTTAGGTCTAGATACATAGTGGAATAACCTTCCAAATACTATTTTCTTAAAAACTAATCATTTTATTTGATAAAACATTAAGCCTTAATCTTAACTTTAATAACCTCATTTATGGCATGGTCAACAGGTAATTTTATCATCCCAGCCTATTCCGAGGTTATGGAATGAATTTGTGATGTCCATGTTACCCATTCTTTTCTATCACAAACGTTTGGATGTCTTTGGCTCGAGTCCAGTCTTGAGAAACTGAAAATACCAAAAAACTCCACTATTTTGTTTTGACAACACTGTGCCCACCTAATGGTGTCTTATTTGCATTGAATCATTCCAGATGAAGGAATTATGATTTTTTGAACCTTTGTTATCTAAAAGCCCTGGTATCAGCCAACTATGTTTTGATTAGGCCATTTCAGCTAACCAAATGATTTTCTAGATTTTCTAAATATTTTTCCTAGAAAGTTCGTGAAACTTCCTCTCTAAAAAGATATCATTTGTGATTTGATGATACTAAATAAGTTTGAAACGATTTTCCAAAGTCAACTATGCCCTTTCCCCTACACAGGCTGCCTGTGTCAAAATAAACCTAGTTTCAAAAATTAATTCCACCTAAAAACTGGTTTTCTAAAGTTTTTAGAATATTTTTATATTAAACCTTATCGACCTACCTTTCCAATGAAACTTTGTTTGATTCCTAATACCTCTGAATTTACCCCAAAAAAAAATTTAGGAAGGGAGACTGTGTGGTGTTCTCCCCTACTTTTGCAATTAAAATCAACCCAATTTCTCGGATCACTTTTATCAAGAAGTTTGAACTTCTCAGAGTGTATCAATTGACTCTTGATGGGGCCTATAGTATAACATAAGTCATTTAGACTCAGATCAAGGCTAAAACAACATAACTTTATGCAATTTCTTGGGTTTTATTTTCAAAATACCTTTTATGCTAAGATATTCTTTTTCTTCATAAAGATTAAAATTTTTATTTTCGAGGATACTCCAGCCTTATTTTCTAAGGGAATACTCCAACCCTATTTTTCATTCAAAACTTAAATATTCTCTTTTTCAGACATTCTCAGGATTGCTAATTAAAACCTTTTTTTTGAACATGTCCAAAATTTTTAACTTTAGGGGGTACTTTAACCCTACTTTTTGAGGGGATACACTAACCCCTCTTTTTATCAAAAGTCTAAATTTTCTCTCCCAAAACTTCTCAAAAGGGCTTTCGATCAAAACTTTCTTTTGAACATGTCCAAAACCATCACCATTGGGGTACTCCAACAATGTTTTTTGAGAGAATACTCTAACCATGCTTTTCACTAAAAAATTTGAATTCTTTTTCCTAAATATATAAGTTATTTTAATCAAAACCTATTTTCTATCCTTCAAGTTACCGCTGAATCCAAACTTGTCTTAGAGTTGTCATCTCAATTATTTATCAATAATCAAAGATAATTACGAGATGCATTTTGATCACCCCCCATTTTCTCTATGTTTTGTGCGTGATTGCTCTTATGTGATATAATTATATTCTTTTTTTGTATTACTAACATGTTTTCCTTTTGTAATGGCCATTGTGCATTCATATTTTAAAATTGTTTTCCAAAATTATGCAATGTTCTGCGTCGATGTCTCTCTAGTACTTGACATGAAATATTCAAATTTATAAAATTTAATTCAAAAATTATTTTCATAAAAAATCCTTATGTTCTTCAAATCTCCAGGGCACATAAATGATATAATTTTTTTTTAAACCTAAATCTAAAATTTTCACAAAAATCCATGCATTAAAGTGGATTATATCAAAATAATGATAAAGTGAAATTGATTAAATCTAAACCAAAGTGAGATATAGTTAGCGAGTACTGATTTTGGGCATCATGAGGATGCTAATCCTTCCCTACACGTAATTAATTTTTGAACCCAAACAACGAATCTCTAGACCTCATAGACATTGAAATTGATGTTTCAAGTTTTGTAACCTAGAATACTAATTTTTAATAGGCACCCAATCATGCCTAGCCTAAAATGATCGGTGGCAACTCCAAATTTGTGGCCACTTTATGGTAGCCTCTTGAGACTAGTCGAATGAGTGATTCACCTGACGGTCTCTTCTCCTTCCTCTTTATATTAACACGCCAAATCCATATCTCGATCAAGGGATATAAAGGCTTAACACCATTACTGCCCTATTTTTTCAAGTCATGCATGCTTTTTTCGGATTGTCTAACGATAAGAGGCACGTAGCAACACTTATGATTGGGTTTTACAAATTTTGAGGCCCAAAATAGCTTGAAAATGGGATTTTCATGGTCTAAATGGTTTGTTCAAGGTAAAGTTAGGCTTTTTTCATCTGTAGACTTCACCAACAACTCTGTTCCACTAATTAGATCATGTTAACCAATGGGATTTTAGCCAGCTGAGCATACTACCTAAGGTTAACCTCATGGTACATTGAGAAAATTCAAAATTGCCCATGCTTTTAGCCTTTAAATTTTGGTTGATCACTCGCCTATAAAAGAGCCAAATTTGACTCAGCAAAAAAAGAGGATAATAATGTTTCATTTCCTTCTTCCCCTAAGCTAAAAACTTCATTCTCGTAGCTTTTCCAGATCCCTATCAAAAAACCTCTAAAGACTCATCCTTTTACTTATTTTCATCCTTAAAACTCCTCCCCATCAACAATATAAACAAAAAGCTCCTTATTTTCATTATTTTCTTCCTAAACAGTAAGAAAAGGGAGAAATAAGCTTAAAGCTGCTATTTAAAGGAATGGCTAAAGTTTAAAGCTTTTTGGTATATTTTCTTCACTTATTTTAAATTATTTTCTATTTTTCATCATCTCCATCACTTTAGTGAACCAAAAATCCATGTAACCTTGACCTTTTTTCTAGAAAAACTCATGCATTTTATGGCCTTAGATGTGGCAGGCTTAGGATTAGCATGTTTTTTTTGTTTCCATATGCTTAGATTTTCTTGAAAATATGTTTTGATGCTACCATGAAATTCCATCTAGTTGGTCATCTTTATGTAAGCATGTTCGCAACAATTCCATGGCATAACTCTTGTTGTCATTCATGAAACGAATATGTCTATACATTTCATTGTCAGTTTCTTGTTGTTACTAATATCATGTCAAAATGCCATCTTTCCATGTCTAAACAAGTTATCCATGCCCATTTACATGAATGTCATGTTTGGTCCATCTCGTGTTTGTCAAGATGCTTGCTTGTTTGATATCGAAATCTAATTTTCTCAAAATCTCCCCAAGTTGAGGCCATGTTAGCCTCAATAAATGAAGATTAACATGGACTTCAGGTTCTTCTTATACATTAGTCCTCTAATATTGGGGATATAATCAAGTTTTTATGTTTGAATTCAAAGGTTTTTTTGGTCAAAATTATTATTTTAAAAAAAAAATACTTTCTTTCTTATTCCAAGTTATTTGTGGCTTGTTCCTAGCTTAGAGTCCTTGTAATATAGTCAATAGGTTGTTTAATCATCCCAAATCACTCTAATATTTTGAGATGAACTTGTGAAGCTTGTGTCATTATTTCTCTACTTTCATGGACATTTAAATATCCATAGCTCGAGTTTAGAGCTAAGAAACCTGGAAAAACCAAAAACTCCTCTATTTTTATCTTGATAGCACTATAGTAACAACTTAAAACATTATTTTTGAACCCTAAATTTTTTGATATTTTTCTCTAAAAATGAGTGTAATTATCTTTCCAAAAGTATCTTGTTCACCATTGGATTATTCTAGATAAGGGAGATACAATTTTTTGAATTAAGGCTATCTAAAACCCATAGAACTAGTGATCTACATTCTGCTTTGGCTATTTCGACCCATTAGGTGATTTTTATGAATTTTAAAAATATTTTTTAGAGAAAGTTCATGAAATTCCCTTTCCAAAAAAGGTGTTGTTCGTGATTTAATGATTCTACATGAGCTGAGAATGATTTTTCAAAATTCATCACATCTTGTTCTTTGCGTATGCTATTAGTGTCGTGTTTGACCTAACTTTAAAAATTGTTTCCACCTAAAAGGTAATTTTTTGGGACCTTTGGAATATTTTTATAGTAACCCTTATCGAGTCACCTTTCCAATGGTACCTCATTTAGCTTCTAGCACTTACAAATTTGCCGAAGATAAATTCAAAAAAGGGGACAGTGCGATGCTATCCCCTGTTTTTAGCATTAGTCAAAATTAATTGCTTTTTTCAAATTCCCACTCTGAGAAATTCAAATGTCTTTGAGTGGCACCGATTATCCATTGGAGTCAAAATATATCTGTTGATCGCATAGGTTCGGATCAAAGCATAAGCAATCTTCGATGTGTCAGCTAGATTTTTATAAATTTCTTTTTTAATAAAAAATAACCTATTTCATCAAGAGTTTGTCAAAAATGTCATTTTATCAAGAAATGATCGAACCTTTGTTAAGATAAATCTTTCAAGCTCGTCTCTCCAAAATCATTAAAGTTTCCATCGTGGACACTCGAACTTTGTTCTCTAAAGGGATATTCCAACCCCACTTTTAGAACCTTCATTCAAATTTCAAAACTTACCAAATTTTCATCTATGAGGATACTCCAACCCTATCTTCCAAGAGGATACTCCAACCCCATCTTTTAAAGGGATGCTCTAACCTCATTTTTCAAAATTTGTTAAAAAATAGTTAAATTTCATCAACTTAAATTTGTCAATCCCATTTTCTCAAAATTGTCAAAAAATTCAAAATTTCTCTCCTTGAATTTCTTTTAGACTTTTCAATATTCAAACCTGGTTTCACGACTCGATTAGTCAATGGATCCTAACGCATCTCTAAAATTTTCAGACTTGGTTATTTCAAAATAATTGATGATAATTACAAGATACATTCCGACTGTCTTTCCCCTTTTCTCTTTTGTTGTTTTATGTGATCTATTTGATGCGATATTAGCTCATTTTATCATCTAACTAATACGTTTCCTTTATAATGGTCATCTTGTGTCCATATTTTCAAAATCGTTTTTTCAAAAATTATAAGGCAATGTTCCGTATTGGCAGCTCTCCAGTGCTTGACACATAATATCTAATTTTCAAAAACTAAATCTCGAGAATATTTTAACAAAAAACCCCTAAAAACAAATTTTGAAGTCTGCGTTCATACCAGAGATCGCATGAAAAGGTCCGCGGGTCAGATACAATCATAAGTAAAGATCAACATTCTCGTGATCCTCGATAATTGATATCTTATTAATCATATGTTAATTTAATTTTTGATTTTTTTCGATTTCAATATTTGATATTTAATTATAATTCCCATTTTTTTTAAAAAAAATAAAATTTTATTAAACACATTCATTATTTAGTATGAGAAAATTAGAATTTTTAATTTTTTTTGAAAATCAAAATATTCTTTTGCACCTTTCCAGAGTATTAGAAGAACACAGAAGCTTTTACCATTGTCTATCGTACCCCACTAGAAAGCCAGTGGAATAGAAAAGTTTCAAAAATCAAACAATTTTTTGTAATCCACTAGAAAACCTATAGAACACAAAAGGTTTTATTTTTCTAAAATTCAAAAAAAATCTTAATTTTCATTTTGAAAAGGATATCTCGTTATTAAAATAATCCATAGAATTCCCTTTGATATGTTGGGAGAAATTCTACATACTATTTTAACATCGGAGACGTTGCTTTGATTTGCAAAAATTCTAATTTTATTAATAAATATTAATAATTATCCTAAGACTCAGTTTAGACGAAATATACTAAATTCGACTTTAAGGACCTGATTATGGTCGATATGACTAACATGTCCCCTAAAATACAAGTTTGACCTAAATGTATCTAGATGACCCTAAAGGACACGATTCTAAAATAAGTTAATAAAATGTCCCTAAGGAGTACTTACAATGTAGAACTATCCTGATAAACCTAAAGGACTCTAAAATGATATGAAATAGCATCATGAACAAACGAACCTACTCCTACTGTAGACCTTCAACCTATAAGTATCACAATTATCACCTAGGACTCGGTTATAGAGAAAACTACTAAAATACCCTTAAGGTTTCCCTTTGACCTATAAGCATCCCAGTAACCTAGAGGACTAACAAATGAAATGAAACGACTATTATACCTTCCATGGGCAACTTAAACATCAAGATAGACCTAAAATGCAAGAATTACTGGCAAGCCCATGAACTTTTCAAAATTGCATTTGTACCCTAATGAAAAATCAAAAGAATACGAAATGTTTTAATAATTTCTACACCCCTACGGAAGACCATAGGAATGTTAGAAATATTTTTAAAATGTCAAAAATATTGTTTTAACTTTAAAATGTTCCCTAAAAATTTTTAACTTCAAAATTTAGTCTCTATACAAAATAAAATCATAATTAAACACAAAATTCATCGCAAAAAATTATGGAAATCATACCAAAGATTATATAATAAATTCGGCCAAGTGCTATGGCCTTAGAACGAGAAATTTTGCAATTTTACAAATAAATTCCTAAATTTTCTAAAATTGCATTTCATACCCTAACAGAAAACCGAAAGAATACAAAAAGTTTTAATAATTCCGACACTCCTGTGGAAGACCGTAAAAATGTTAGAAATATTTCAAAATACCATTGTGCCTTTAAAATGCAAAGATTTGCTATACGATCACTAAATTTTTCTAATTTTACAATTTGAACCCTAAAAGGAAAAACACAACAAAAAATCATCAAACATATGAAAATAAACACTTGGCCTTGAAACAAAATTTTTCAACTTTTTTGCAAACCAATCCCTAAACTTTGAAAAATTAAAAATTAGCCCCCAAAATGTAAGAAATGCATAAAATATATTTGAAAATACCTAAAACACTCCTTGCCTGGTGCTAAAAAGTTTTGGCCAAGCAAGGATAATATATAAAAAAATTTGAAAATTTGACAATTTAATCATTAAATTTCCTATTATTGCAAAACA
>JBBYHK010465446.1:0-12686 GCA_038382065.1 Adansonia grandidieri
GTGTTGATATTTTTTTGTAAAATTATTCTATCTAGATTTGTTTCTTTCGGAAGAATGTACTACAGAAGCCATGGGTCTGGCGATTTGTTGGGCAAACTAAGTTTGGTTGCTGAGCAAGCAAAAGGTTGATAACAAACAAACCCGGATTTTCAAACACCTAAAAAATTTGCCCCAAGTTTAAGCCCCGTCTAATCATACATTTACTTGATGTTTATTATGGAAATATTAAAAGGTTTTTTTTTTTTAATTTTTTTATAATTATACAAATAAAAAATAATATTTATTAAGAAAAGAATAACGGGACAAGATACAAGCTTAATAATTGATGTGCAAGGTTTGGTTCAAGTTGAATCGACTGCCAAATTTATTGGATAATTCAGCTCGTAATTTGTGAACACTTGTAAGTTAGACACATAATAGCTAAAGTAAACTAATAAAAAGTTAGATTAAAAAATTGAAAATCACTAATTCTTTCTCTTTTTTTCCCCTAATTTTTTTTAAAAATATATATATATATATATATATGATCAATTGGAGGTTAAAAGTGAATTAAGTTGAGTTTGAATTGGCATGGATTTGAGTTCAATCATTTTTAATTGGATCACTTATGATCGAAAGAAATTTAAATTATTTCGAATTTTGAATTGATTAAGGTTCTGGGCCAGAGAAAAGAAAGAAGGAATGATAAAATAGAGATTTAGATTTTTTGTTATGTCTATTTAGAAAACTCAAACCGGTGCAGATTCGTGAACATGCAAAAGAAAATTTAAAATGGAGAAGAAAGTGTGTTATTAAAATCTATCCCAAAATTGCATGGGATATATATATATATATATATTTATACCTACACATTTCACAGTGAAGAGCTTTGCCGGGGACAAATAAATTAGGTCGTTAGACTTGATTTGAGGGTTATTTTAGCTAACTGTGATATTTTTATTTGGGATTGAAGTTTTTAGGGACAAATAAGCTAAGTTATTAAATTTAATTTGAAGGTTATCTTAGATATAAAATTATACTATTTAAGATAAATTTGATTTTGAATTTGTGTTTAGGTTTAGGTTTAATTAAGGTATTTAGTTATAATATCTATAACTATAATTAAAAGTTATCCCCAAGACATGAGAGAATTTAATTCAGAGAAAAGTTTGCGTTCATAATATGTTTGTGTTATGTTTTAACATGTATTTGTGATGCGTGTTTTGTGTCATGTTTTGATTATTTTTTCAAGTTGTGTTTGTGTCATATTTTATTTCATCTCATATATTGTATAATTTGTCATAATGATTCAATTTTAATTCTAAATTTATTTACTTAAGAATTAGATTATTCATATATCATACATTAATAAAATTAATATAAATATTATATTCAAAACTATAATCTAATTTTTCAAAGCGTAGAAGAGCCATATTGCAGTAAGTAGTAAAAATAAACTATCTTCATTGTCTTTAATTTGTTTTCTTGTCCATATTTTACATAAAAATCTTTTACAATGCGTTTGGAAGAAGAATTTCAAAGAGTGAATTAATTATAAAGAGACTTTTAAAATTCTAAAATAAAACTCTTTTATTTAGCAAAATAAAAATTCTTAAAATATGAAAGAGGAATTCTAGATTGTTTAAATTCTCTTTTAAAATTCCACCTGCGCAGGTAGAATTTGTGAAATTTTTTGGTTTTTATGAATATATTAGTATTTATTATGTTTCATTTTAACTTAAAAACTCATTACAAAATTTACCTTTTTTTTTTTTTTCATGTTATTAATGATAACTATACAATTTACAAATCTAATGACATTTATAATTTCAACATTTTTTATTTTATTTCTAATGTTATTATTTGTGTATTATAACTAAATTTTATTTCATCAAATTTCAATAATCAAAATTTCTTTCTAAAAGATATTTATCTAAATAATACAATTACAAATGTTAGCACTTTGAGTTGATACATTTTAAAGTGTTAGCATTTTAAAATTCTTCAAAATTTTAAAATTTCTCATCCAAATGCATCCTTAGATTGCCTTTTGGAATTTGGATTTGAGAGAATGGATTTAGATTTCAAATTTAAGATGTATACTTAATGGTGAACTTAAAATACTTTAGATATTTGAGAATTTGAAATATATATTTTTTTATACTCTTTCAAATATATATAGACCTATTTAATATATATACGCACATTGTTATAAAGTCTCTCACTAAGTTTGGTATCATAAATCAAGTGACACGTTAAAAAAATTACACAAAAACCAAAATAAATATAGAGAATATATATTTATAAGGATGTTTGTATTTTTTTACTATTTTTAATTAAATATAAATCTTTTTAAAAAATTATCCTGTTTTAAACCAATAACCACCAACTTAGTAAAAAAAAAATGCAAAAGAAGCAATAAATTATAAGGTAACTATTAATTTAATAAGGGTATTTAATATTTTTCAATTTTATATATTCTAAAAGAAATTATCCATTCCCTTAAGAAACTACCTATATATATATATTTCACCTACATAGTGGGTATGCATATATATGATGTTAATAATTTTTAAATAGTGTGCAAATTTCATTCTCATAATATAAAACAAATTAAATTTGAATTCACTTTCTCAAATTCATCTTTTCAAACATGACATCTTCTTGAATATTTTAATCAGGTATAGTTTTTAAGGTGTATGTATTAATACTAACCTTGTTTCTCAACGTTTGAATTTCTTGAAACATAATGTCCATCTGAATATAAAAAAAAATGAAAATTAACGGAAAAAATTGGAAATACAAGTAAATTGTAATGAAATGAAAGCATACCTTTGTGGATCGAATATGATACATCCAAATTTCTAAATGCTTTTCAAGCACAAGTAGTTCATCTAAGGTCGTAATTTCAGCTTCAAATCCTCCGCCAAACAGATACCTATAAATGCTCAGTTTAATTAGGGATTATTTCTATTTACATGCGCGATCTAAGCCTACAATTACAAAGATATATGTCTATTATACTAGTTACACATTGCTGAATTTTTGTTACCTTCTTAGTTAAGATTGTTTAATTATTTTTCTACCAAATATTAATTTATCTTAAATAATATTTATAACAACTAATCTCTCAAATAATATCCAAGTTTAATAAATTTTATGTTATCAACTGCATATACGTCAACACATGTTTCAAGATCTTATAAAAATTAAACCATGCATTAAAGAAGAGTGAATAAGGTTATGTTAAAAGAATTTTGAATGAATAAAAATAAATGATAAGAAAGATCTTCAACACATATACTTCAATACATGTTGTAAGATCTTTAAGTATGTTTTGAACAATTTTAGGAGTGTTTTAAACTGGTTCTCAATTTTAATCTTTTGATTGGTTTGGTGTTTTGATCGCATTATTGTAAATATGTGAATTACAACTTGAAAGATGTTAGGAATAATCCATGAAAAAGCTTGAATATGTCGATTGCAGTAAAGAACCAAAATGAAGTTTTTTCAATCACTTAGGTTGCTATTTTATGGAATGCCTTTCCTTGTTTCTGGAGTTTTAATATGAGAGGTTGGGTTGGAAGATTTTCTCCTTGATGCATACTTTTGTTCAGGTAATATACTCAAGGTTTTTGGGTTTTGAAATAATTTCAATCGCATTTTATTTCATTTATTATTGAGCTATTTGCATTATGGTAGTGCACTTTAAGCGTTCAATGCATTTTTAATGGATACTGATATGTCTTTAGCACTTTTCATTGCTAAAATAAAATAAGTGTCCACATGTGGGGTTGTCATCCATGAGATGCAATAACTTCTACAATGACATGACTAGTGATAAAAACAGAAGGAAACAAGACTGTTTGGTCGACGTTTCATATGAAAGCTTATTTTAGGGTGGCAAAGATTGATGTTTGGTTATCAAACTATTTAGTTTATGTGTTATGCTCAAAAAGCAATTCAAGAAACCTTACACTATTAATACAAAGATACAAAGCTATTGATGATGATAGTTTGTGCTTGGAGCTTATTATATAAACCTCATGAATGAGTTACAAAGCATGCTCTTTGGTTAATTTAATTTGGAATAGGTAAATTGATTTTTCATTGTGCTTCATTGAAAGTGGTAAGTTTGAATTTTTGTTGCAGTAGGTTGTGGTTCTCTATTTCGGATCATTTGATAACATCAAACATTGATGAAGTGTTGTGTTCTTTTTTCAATTTCTTTCAAGCCTTGAGTAGGTTGCTAATATTGTTTATTTTGTATATTTTAGGTGATTTTTCTATTTTGTTTTGGTTTTACATCTACATTCTCTTGCTAAATACATTTTGCTAACCTTGTGGCTAGCAGGGACCTTATGAAAAATATAATTTTTAGTTAAAAAAAACTTTTTCTCCACTTATTTTTCTTACCATATTAAAAAGATTTTGAAAGATAATTATTGGTCATGTTTGATGATGAGGGAATGCTCAAGGAAATGATGAACAATTTAAAATGGTCATTTTGGGTGACCATGATGCATTACTAGAAGCCAATCTTGGTCTATAAATATAAAATAGCTTTTATTGGGCTACCAATATGATGGGGGCCTAAGGGTCACATGCATATGGGTGATTAGTAGAAACTGAATTGAGATTGAGATAATATATCTAATATAATAATGGTTAGTTAGGCTTAATTTGAACAAGTTCACATGGGCTAGGAGCAAAACTGTAATTTCTTAAAAATTAAAATTTTAAACCCTAGATATATTTTACTCATGTTTGACATCCCCTAGAGGTGTATTAAAGCAAACGAACTCGGCCAACAAGATTTAGAAACTAGGTTCGCATTTTCTCCCAAAACTCATAGTGAGGGATTATGCAATCTTGGTTCTTTTGGAGGAAAATCATTTTCTTCTAAAAATTTGATTATAGAATCAACGTTTTTTGAGTGCAACGGAAGTTTTATTGAAACCTAAGCAGTTAGCCTGGTTCTCGACAATGAAGTCTCTTTCTTATTGAGGGTTTTCTGGGTCACCTGGATAATTGTTAAAGCCTAGACATTTAGATAGTTTTAGTTTTTGACAACTGGGCTCTATATACAAGTTCTTGAGGTTATGTAATTGCTAAAAGGCTTTTCAAGATTGAGATATGTTTAGATGTTGATTCGTTCTTTAGATTCTTGAAATTAAAAATTAATCAAAACCATGCAAGACTATCTAGTTTAGAAAGTCTTGGCTTCATGATTTGTTTTGGCTTTGATGTTATGAATTAGTTTGTAAAATTTTGTATTTTGATTACATGCTATTCCAAGATTTCCTACATTGACGTCCCAATACATGCTTGAAACCTAAAAGTTTTAATTAATATTGTTGGCATTTGAAGTGAGTTGTTTCAATGGATGTGAAACCTTAAATCTTAGTGACTTTAGTCAAAGTGGTATGTTTATTATAAAAGATTTATTGGAAAAGATATCAATTAAAGTCCATTGTGGTAATTGTGTATTCCTTATTAGGGTAACAAAGAATGAGTTGTATTTTGTTTCCATGTTTCATTACAGCTTAAAAAATTAATAGTCAAATTATTTGTTGCAAAAGTATGTAGACATCTTGAATCTAGTATATTCTTTGAACCAACTGAGAAGGCAAATGGAACAAAGTAGCCTTATTTCAAAACTTAAAAAAGGTGGTGTTGATAACAAAGAATATGTTGCATCCAAAATTGTATACATGGCCTCCGATAAATAAGCTAACATTTGAAGAACCCAAAGTCAGTCACAACTCAATGTTAAATCCATTTTTGATCTAAAAAAAATAGATTAATATCATATGGAAGTTGGACAACTTTTTTTGCAAGTTCAAATATTTGATGGTATTGACGAGACATAAAAAGGTGGAAGAATTTGTTGCAGAAACTAGAGTAGGGGCATGGCTATTGAGGGAAGCGCCAATAGTCTTGAAAATTTAAAGATACAACGTAAATTACTCGTTTTGCACTGAGAATGAAAGAGATTGTGTATTAATGAAGGCTCAAAAATTAGTGATTGTGAGTTTGCTGGGCAAGATATGTCGAATAATTTGGGCTCTTAACCTTCAGTGGAAGTTGGTATAGACTTACAAGTCCATGTGACTGGTTTAGTCATTATGGACTCTTTTCAAGACAATCTGTGTGGGCCTTTTAATGAGGTGGAGGGTTATTGTTCCTTTAGTTTTTTTAACCAAGAACGCAAAGAAATATATGATTCCACCATTTTGTTGCCAAGTGCAAAAGCCACATCAAAGAAGATAAACCTAAGAATCTGGAACATATTTAGAAACCTTAAATAAATCTCTTAAAATCTGAATAAGCATGGGAAAAGGATTAATAAAAGCCATTTATTAAGGGTACTAAGAATTCAAAAGGTAAGATGGCAAAAGGTTCTCTCTCTTAAGGTGATTTTTTTTTCAATAAAAATAAAGTAATCTTGGGACGAAAAATGAAAATTAGTAGTTACGGGAAATTGTTAAGACCTTCAGCAAATTATGATGAGAATTTGATTGTGGAGAACTTAAGATGCTTGAAGGCTGGACATACGACCGTGAAGATTGATTATGCTTAGTTAATTTATATGGTTCTTTATTTTACTTGATTATTTCAATGTTTTGAATAAGACCATTATTGTTTGGAAGGATTTTGGATTCATTTTTAATATTGCTTCTAAATTTTAGTTTTTGGATTGGTTTAGTGTTTTGACCTCATTGTTGTGGATATGTGAATTGCAACTTTAAAGATGTTGGGAATAATTGCTGGATAATCTTGTATATGGCCATTGTTTAAAAGAGCCAAAATGGAGTTTGATTAATGACTTATGTTTTTGTTTTGCGATAAACTAGGCTTTTTCTGGACTGTGTAGGGGTTGGGTTGGAAATTTTTCTTCTTAACGCATAGTTTTATTCAAATCAAATTGGTGGTAATATATGCAAGGTTGTTTGGTTTTGGTATAACTTCACCAAGATTTTTTTTCAATTGTTTATAACATATTTGTATTATAGTGTGTGGCATAGATATTCAATGCGTTTTCAGAGAAAATTTATTTCTCTAATACTTTTCAATGCTCATAATCAAAAGGCTATCTGCAAGTGCTGTTATCACCCACAAGATTCAATAAATTTTGAAGTGATAGGGCTGGTGATCATGAGTAAGTGGCAAGACTATTTTTGATCTAAGTTTCATTGGAAACCTTTTATTTCTGGAGTGGCAAGCATTGATGTTTGGTTATGAAACTATTGGCTTTTAAGGAGTTTAGGTATGAAACAATCCAAGATAATATTACTTTTAGGAAACATTTCAAGAAATGTTGCACTATTTATGTGAAGAGGAAAATTGTTGATGATGATGCTTTTGCACTTGAAACTTGTATATAAATTGTTCCGCATGAGTTCACAAGAGTTATTGGTGGTTTTAAGTATGCTTCTTTGGTTGGTTGTGGTTAAAGTTGTTTAGGACTCAGTAAATCCAAACTCAGATAGCAAACAGTTTTGCTTGTCTGAGGCTTACCCTAACTCATTGAGCCTTTAAAACTTATTTTATTATTTAAAATATTTGTATGTAATTTTATAATTAAATCTAAATAAAAATATTTTTATTTACCAAATTATAATCTAGGCCTCAGTCAAATTGACCCAAATATGAGCAAGATTTGGTCGAATTCAAGTTGAGCCCATTAAAATCACCTGCCTCGTAAATAGGTTTAGTTGTGATTAATGGTTTTATCTACATGGGATTGTTAGAAGAAATCATATATGGATGATTTGTTTGCGATTTTTCTTTAATTTCTTTTAAGTGTTTTATGGATTCATAGTAGTGGTTAGGTTGATATTATTGTTTATTTTATATATTTTCACTGATTTGTGTTCTGTTTTAGTGTTTTATTTTCATTCTTGTTGAATGTCTTTTGCAAATCTTGTGGTTAGCATGGATTATGAAAAGTATAATTTTAAAGATTATTTTTTTAATTTTATTTTTTGCGACGTTAAGAAAAATATTTTAAGTATAACAATACAATTATGAATTTTTTTCTTATTATGTTATATATACATCTATATAATTGAATTTTGAATAAAAAATTTATACTCTTTAATAATTAACAATTAATAATTATTTTTTATTAAAAAATTCTTATTTAAGTATTATTGGGAGGTGCATGTTTAGGAAAAGCTCTCAGCTCTTGTAAGCATACCTTTTAGGATTCAAGTTTATTCAGTTTCTCATAAGTTTGAATTTTCTAAATCTATTTATTCATTTCTAGATAAAATTGCTCCATCTCAACTATAAGTTCTAGCTTATTGAAATTCTTGAATGTATTTTTTTAATAAATTGATTAGGTGATTCGTGTTTATCAAACTCTAATAAGAATAGAGGTTCTGGATATGCTTTAATAGTGAATTAGGACTCACAAATTGAGATCGAAGTTGGCAAGATACTTAATTCTAAAATAAAGTAGGCTTGCTAAATCCAATTATGCTAGCATGGTGAAAGAGGATTGGCGACTGTCATTTACTAGCTTTGATGACAAGGTCGTTTAATACTATCCTATTCTTGTGCAGCTACATATAATGCTTCTGCCTCAGTCACCTCAGGATTGTAATTTTTTTTGTATTAAGAAATGATCCTTTTTTTACACTGAGTTGACAGTGTTAGTTAGATATTTTCTATGTTCGTGAACTTCCTTGAATTATGCTGAAAGTAGGAAATAAAATGTACTTGTCGTAGTTCATGTTTGGAGGGTAACCTTTTGACAAATGTGATATATTGAAAAAATGAAGTCAGAAAACATTTTGACACTATCCAAAACATTTTTCACTCTTTCATTCTCTGTTCTGTTATCATCTTTCATATAAATTTTTTAACAGATCATTTTAGAACTGTTATCTTATGGAACCTGAGTTGTTGCTGATAGCTTGCTAGAGTGTTATGTGGAATAATTAAAGCTATTTCAACCTTGCATATCGTCTTGAACCAAGACACTACCTTCATGTCTTCAGGTAGCTTTTCTCCACACCACCACTAGGTTTTGTTGGTGAAAACTACCACATTTGGGTAGTAAAAATGATGACTTATCTACAAGCACTTGACTTATGGAAAGTGATTGAAACTGATCGATACCCTAAAGAACGTGCTAAATGGTACTAGGCTATGTTCTACTTGCAAAATGATGTTTCTAATGTGGTCTTTACTAGAATTATGGCTTGTAAAAGTACAAAACAAGCCTAGGATAGATTGAAGGAGGAGTTTCAGGGATCAACCAAAACCAGACAGCAACAGTTGATAAATTTGAAAAGGGACTTTGAAAATTTAAAAATGAAAGAAAGTGAAACTATCAAGCAATATGCTAACACAATCAATGCTGTTGTGAATGTCATAAGGCTGTTTGGGGATGAGTTTAGTGACCAAAGGATAGTGGAGAAGGTTATCATAACTCTTTTTGAGAAATATGAGTAAAAAATTTCTTTTCGTGAAGACTCAATAGATATATCTATAATCTTTGTGATAGAACTTATAAATGCTCTTTATGCTCAAGAGCAAGTAGATAGAAAGAGCACTCTGAAGGTGTTTTTCAACCCAAGAGTAGAGAAAGAGCTGGTAATTCATTAAGCAAAGGAAAAAAAATATGTGAATCACAGAAGAGAGAAACAAAGGATAGACAAGGACAGTTCTAACGATGGTGAAAAGAAGAAATATCCACCTTGCTTACATTGTTAGAAGACTAGATATCTAATGTAGAGCCTGCAAGTACATGAGGCACATGGAAAAAGTCTACAAGAACAAAGGACATTAGGAACAAAACACACAAGCTCATATTATTAATGGAAACTAATAGCAAGAAGAGCAAAGGTTTGTTGCTTCTTGTTATGCAATTAGTAGTAAAGCTAAAATAAATTAGCTAATAGATAGTGGTCGCACAAACCACATGGCTTCTGATGATAGCATGTTCAAAAGAATTGACAAAACCTGCAGCTTAAAGATTTGAATAGGCAATGGCAAGTTCATTGAAACTACAAGCAAGGGAGATGTGATTACAAACACTCTATAAGGTACTAGAATTATTTTTTGATTTTCTCTTAGTGCCTAATATAGATCAAAATCTACTTAAGGTTGGTCAATTGCTAGAAAAGAACAATGTTATTATTTTTTAGAGCAAATCTTGCATGATTTATGATTCTACTTGGTGTGAACTTATGTTTGTTTCCATGAATGAAAGAAGGTTTGTTTTAAATTGGAATTTGGTGACGTCAACTCCATATGCTAGTGTTGTTGATGAAATTGAGTTTTGGCATAAAAAATTAGGACATGTCAATTACAATACAATGAGTCATTTTTAAAAAAGTGACTTGGTTTCAAACATATCAAAATTTTATAAAAATAGTGAAATATGGGAAATGGGCCAATTAGGAAAGCAACATAGGCTTTCGTTTCAAGCAAATAAGGCTCGGGGAGCTACTGATAAGTTGTAGCTTACTCATATTGATGTATATGGTCCTATAAGGACTTTATCTCTTAATAACAGTAGATACTTTATATTATTCATTGATGATAGTAACAAATTATGCTAGGTTTATTTCTTGAAGCAAAAATATGAAGTTGTAGTAGTATTTGGAAGTTTAAAGCCTATGTTGAAAATCAGAGTGGATGCAAGTTGAAAATCATTAGGTCTGATAATGAAATAGAATACACATTAGATAAGTTTGAGGAATTTTGTGTTGTTGCATGTATTAAACATCAGTTGACGAACACATATAGTCCTCAACAACATGGGGTCAATAAGAGAAAAAAATAGAACTATAATGGAAATGGCAAGATATTTTTTATTTGAAAGAAATTTGCCTAAGAGCTATTACACAGAGGCAGTCACTACCTCTTCTATTTACTAAATAGTTTGCCAACAAGGGTTGTGAAGGAGAAAAAACCATTTGAGGCCTGGTTTGGATTTAAACCTTTAGTATGTTAATTGAAGATCTTTGGATGTACATGCTATGTTCGTATACCAGAAGCTAAAAGAGACAAGTTGGATAAAAAGTCCATGGTTGGGTCCTTATTGGCTATAAGAATAATAAGATAGGATATAAAATCTTTGATCCTTTTTCTAGAAAGGTCATTGTGACCAAGGATATTAATTTCAATGAGCAAGCATCCTAGAATTGGGAAAAGTCAAAAATTGATTTTGTTGAAGAAAAAATTCTTGAACCTAACATATTCCAAGAAGAGTCTGAAGTTGCTGATGATGAACGGTCTAATGATTATGTAGAACGAAATACTGACCTCTTTCAGAAGTTTATGAAAGGTGTAATGTGGCTTCACTTGAACCTGTCAACTTTAAGGAAGATAACAACTTAGATGGATGGAAGAAGGCTACGCAAGTTGAGATGTCCATGATTCAAAAGAATCATACTTTTGTTCTTGTTGAGAGGCTAAAGCATAAAAAATGTCATTGGTGTTAAATGGGTATTAAGAATTAAGCTTATTGTTGATGGTTCTGTTAATAGGTTAAAGGCAAAATGCATGGTCAAAGTATGCTCAATAGTTTGAAGTTAATTTTTTTGAAAATTTTTCTCCATTAGCAAGGTTAGACACTATCGAACTTTTGTTAGCTTTTGCTGCTCAAAAGAAATGGAAGATTCACTAGCTTGATGTCAAGTCAACCTTTTGGATGGCTACTTAAAAGAAGAAAGATATTTTGAATAGCTTAAAGGTTTCATTGTTGAAGGGCATGAATCCAAAGTTTATCAGCTTAAGAAGGCACTATACGGACAAAAGTAGACGCCAAGGGCTTGGTATGAAGGATTACCAGTCACCTATAGAAGCTGGGATTTGAGAGGAGTCTTAATGAACCAACTTTGTACATTAAAAAGGTGGAAGCAGAAACCTTGCTGATAGTATCTCTTTATGTGGATGATTTGTTAGTAAGTGGCAGCAATCAAAAGTTGGTGCAAGACTTTAAAATTCAAATGAAAAGCGTGTTTAAGATGACAGATCTTGGTAGGATGACATACTTTCTTGGAATAGAGATTCACCAATCTTAACAGGCCACTTTTATAAGCCAACAAAGATATTCCATGAAAATTTTAAAGAAATTCTTCATGGACAATTGCAAACTAGTGAGCACACCTATGGCTCAAGCTGAAAAGCTTAGCATTGATGATGGCTTAAAAAAGGTGAATGAGAAGAACTATAGAAGTCTTTTTGGTTCTTGGTTGTATCTAATAGCCACTAAACCTAATATTACGTTTGTAGTAAGCCTACTATCGAGGTTCATGCATTGTCGCAATGTTTTACACTTTAAACTAGCAAAAAAAGTGCTAAAGTATATTAAAGGCACATCAAATTTTGGAGTATGCTTTAAGGAAGTTGAAAAACTAAGCTTAGTATGTTATATTAATAGTGATTGGGTGGTATTAACTATGATATGAAAAGTACTTCTGGTTACTTGTTCACTTTTGGTTATGATGTGTTCTCATGAAGTTCAAAGAAGTAAGAAACTATTGCCCAATTGACAGTAGAAGCAAAATACATTGCAACTATTAGTTTATTAACCAAGCTCTTTGGTTTAGGAAGTTATTATCCGATTTAAATTTGATACAAGAGGAAGCAACAAAGATAAAATATAACAACAAATCTGCTGTTGTGATTGCAAAGAATCCAATTTTTCATGGAAAAACCAAGCATTTCAAGATTAAGTTTCATTT
>JBBYHK010465666.1:0-11446 GCA_038382065.1 Adansonia grandidieri
TTAACAAAATTAACAACTACGTGGTACAATAATTTTTTGAAATACATGTTGCTTCTCCATAATAGTAAGATATAGGGACTGGAGATAAAAGAAATCTCAAATCGGTTAAATTGGGGCAATCTGGCCGAATAAAGGCCACTTCAGTTATTTTCAATTGGTTTGAGGTTTGATGCACATTCTAAAATTTTTCAGGCATCAAACCTAAAATGAATTGGCAATAGATGGAGTGGTTCTTATTATATTTATGTGCCAAGGTTATCCCAATTTAGCTGATGTGAGACTTCTTTTATCTCCATTCTAATAAATTTCAACATGAAGATTTTTCTTGCTTGTAAGCAAATGTACTACTAGACACTAGTTCAGAGTTTGTAGCATTGCTTTAATTTATTGGTTGTAGATCTTCTTGACTAACGCAGCATTATATACCGATTTTATTCTTTCCCTTTCAGCATATTATTCTACTTGACCGTTAGGGAGGATTATCTATAGCTACTGCTAACAAAATCTAGGTGTGCAAATTTAATAGGGAAGTTGATTAATTTGTTCATCCAATTGTTGGGCTACACAAGGGGTGGTCAAGTAAGGACCAGAAATGATGCAGCATATTTAAGCTAGTATCATGGTGTTTTTCCTTGATGTACATTCTCAGCCCTTTTCTGTGATGTATGTTTGATATTCACTTGACTTATGGACTCTATGTTCAGCTTACTGCTTCAATTTGTTTTTAGTGCAACAACAATCTCCTTTTTGGTGTGCTTTCCAGTTAAGTAGAAGCTCTGGATGTGTCTCGTGTGTGTATTCCCTTTCCTTTGTGTTAAACATCATATTGTGGCAATAAATTTCCCAGGTTTCTGTTGCTCCTGGGGGGCGCTGGAGTAGATTCAAAACCTACTCAACAATACAAAGGACCTTGGAAATATGGGGATTTGTTCTAACTTTTATATTTAAGGCATGGTTGAACAATCAGAAATTCTCCTATCGAGGTCAGTGACTGCTAGATTTGCGTTTTTCTTCTTTTCCAGTAAAATGCGTGTTGTTTCCACTCTTGTATTGTTAAAAAAGTATAATTTGTATTATTTTAAACCATTTCATTCTTCCATTTGATGAAACAAGAAGAAAAAAAGATAGTGTGTGCCTCCCAATTGATTTTGGTTAGGTGAGGTCAATCTGCTTCATAGTTTTGCTGCCGTTAAATAATGAAGTCCATGTGAGTGACCGTCTGCAACTGCGTCATATTTTCATTTTTCCAATTGTTTTTGCTTGGGGTAAAATAGATAATAAAAATTGGAAAATCCCAAATTTCATCCATGAAAGTGACATTTTCAGAAATGGAATTTGAGAAAGAACGCATCGTGTAATATAAATTTATTGTTTCACCTTTTATCAACCCTTATTCTAGTTTTTTCTAGATAAAGGGATGTTATCGAATAGAATTAACATTCCTAAGTTCCATTTACAAATAGATTTGCTACTTTGTTAATGTCATTATCCAGCATTAGCAACATGTTCAAGGTATTAAATTTTCTTGAGATCCTTTATCATTCTGCCTTTTTTCCTTTTAGATGGTGGGTGTGCTTGTAGCACTCTCTTGCATTTGAACTAGCACCAAATGGTGGAATTTAGAAGTTAAGGAGTGGTTTAAGTAGTGATTTTAAGGTATGCACCTTAGCACCAGACCCTTGAGCAATGCACATTTGATCAGGCACACAGCTAGTGCACCTAGGCATGCTTTTCAATAAGGCGGTAGATGCAACAAAACCTTCCCAACTGAAGTTCTCTTTAATTTTTTTGAACTTTTTTTTCTTATTAATTGTACCTTTAATAGTAAAAAAAGGGACAATATCAAACTCTTTACTTCTCATTATTGGACTATTTAACAACAAACGTTGGAACCATAAGAAAACCATGCATCTTGGCCAATGAAAGAAAAGAAAAATATTTGTATGTTTTGCAGAAAAAGCTGGACCACCCTTTAGGGTTTGTTATCAACATTTCTTAAACTTATATACATACACACGCAGTAAAGTGAGCTTATTTTTACAGCTTGCGCCTTAGGTAATATAAAGATTCTGGCACCTAGAGTGCACTTGCGCCCTTGACAACATGGGTTTAAGGTTGGGCCTATGTCCTTGAGATAAATCCTTGGTGTTTATCTGTGATAGCTGGTTCACCTGGCAATGCCCTTTAGGGACTACAAACCATATTAAGTAGTGGGACAAGCCCACTATTACAATCCATATCGATAGAAAAATGTTGAATATATAATCTAGAAGCGTTTTAAGATGATGGATAAGTCAATTATGAATCTATGATTTATCATGCACGGAAAGTACTTTGTGATATAAAGTTTTGCTAGAGAACTTGCCTCTTTCTTTTTATTACTAATAAAGCAAAATGGTCTAGTATATGCCTTTTTCAACTGATTTAGTTTTTTATTTGATTTCGGACTGTCATTTTGGTATAGCATGCTGTTTCTGATTACATTTCCTTTAGTTATTATCATGTTTTTGCGGCTTCTAGTTGTTGGTATTATATATCCAGTTTTAAGATTGCATACATGCAGGAGGAATGAGTGAGGAAAAGAAAGTTCTAAGGCGGAAGGCCCTGGCAAAGTGGTTAAAGGAAAGTATCTTGAGACTGGGTCCTACTTTCATCAAAGTTGGCCAGCAGTTCTCCACTAGGGTTGACATTCTTGCTCAGGAATATGTTGATCAGTTGTCAGAGCTACAGGTTGAAGTCCCTTTCCTTTAAAATTTTAAACTTTTAGGTTGAAGTTCATTTATTGAATTATTGTGGATGTTAGTTTATACTTGGAGAAGAATTTTTTTTTTTCTAAGATAGGGCAGATGAAGGGCATTAAAAAAATAATTCTAAAATAGAAAAATCCTTTACAAAATCATTTCATAATTTATTATTACTTATAAAACCCCTTGCAAGAGAGAGAGAGTTTGCTGGCCAAATGGTGTGTAAATTTAAAACTCCATAGGTAAGATTTTTATTGCTATTCACATGCAGGATCAGGTTCCACCTTTCCCATCAGAGACTGCAGTATCTATTATCGAAAAAGAGCTTGGAGGCCTTGTAGACGGTATCTTTGACCGGTTTGACCATGAACCCATTGCTGCTGCTAGTCTTGGTAATCTTAACGTTCCTCTATGATTCTTTTGATGTGGAATTCTTTTTGCAATCAAACATTGCATAAGGTCAAGTGGTAAAAGGTGGATTATGATGCAGTTAGTGTGACCATGGTCAAATCACAAACTTATATGCACACACAGTGCACACAGCCAACACCTATGCATATGTTTCCAATTTTTGCATGAAGGCTTTACAAAGTTTTGTTCTATCTGTTGCCAACTGCTATATTCTATTATTCATAACAAATTTCTTTTTCCTCATATTTTCTGTTTTCTTTCGCTTCACTTATTTCCTTCAAAATAATTTTCCAACTCTTTCCAATTTATTGGACTGGTTAATGGTTTGACCATAATAACTTGGCAATGGGAAATGCTCCTAGATTAATTAAGTCTAGCTATGCCTCAATCACCTAATGCTGTCATGTGATAATAAACCAGGAACTATTACTGCTTTATTGCTTTAAGAATACATTGAAGTGGCATCTAATTCATATTTATTTACACATAGGAAGAGGAATAATTTGATGCACTTTAATGAACATGTTATGTTTAATACATGATTAAAAGAAAGCATTAAATGAATTAATAGAAATATAGATTTGTATTACTTATAACCAATAGTAGAAGCTTAATTTTAACTTATTTTCCCCTAATATTAATGAAGTCAATTGAAATTATAAAAAGTGACCTAAGTTTTCTAAGGATTTGTCTTAAACTGCTCTGAGTGACAAAATATTGATCCGTATAACTGTTCTTCATGGTTGGAAAAATGACTTGTTTGTTTATTTATTTTACTTTTGTATTGATCGTCCACTTTTATTTCAAAGACAAAAGCATAACGTATTAACTGCCTAGTTGTGGTAAAGCTTCACATAACCACTCTCTTTAACTTTCAAATTGGAGTTAACTTTCTTGTCATCACAAACTTTATTTTGTTACATTATCTGTTGCAAAGATTAATATATTCTTTCTAAATGATCCTAGGCAAACTAAGTTGGCCATGTTGTTCTTTTTTTCTCAAAACTAGCTCTACCAAGATTATATATTTTAATTTCAATGAGTTTGAAATATATAGAAGAGTCAGCTAAAAAACAGAGGAAACAAATGGCCTTCAACATTCCTAAATAATATAATGGGTTGGGAGAACGTACCTGGGATATTAGTTTGTTAGTTGATTCGGAATTAACAGATTTTTTGTTTCTTTTCCAGGCCAAGTCCATCGGGCAAGATTGAAGGGCCAAGAAATCGTTATCAAAGTACAAAGGCCTGGTCTAAAGGACCTCTTTGATATTGATCTTAAGAACCTAAGGGTTTGTTTTATCATTTTCTTTCTCTGTTCCATTTGCTCGGAGCTTAGCTGAGTAATGTTATTTTGTATCTTGATGTCCGATGGCTGAGTAATGTTATTTTGTATCTTGATGTCGTTATGCCAATGGTTTCTTAGCTTCTGTAGCATCGGATGCATTCAGATTTATTCTTTAATTTGCTTGGCAAAATGATTTCTACTCAATTACTGTGGTTATGGTATCACTATCGTTGGTACTAAGACACTACCATATGAGATAATCTTCAGTGGTACCTTTGACAAGTGAATCACTGAGGAAGGCTGAAAATTCTGATCCTATCTCTTTCTTGTTTGTTGGGTCATAGGTGATAGCAGAATATCTTCAAAAGATTGACCCAAAGTCAGATGGTGCAAAGAGAGACTGGGTTGCAATATATGATGAATGTGCAAGTGTCTTGTATCAGGTAGCCCCATCACTGCATTAGAAGCAACCATGTGCCTTGCTTTGGAATTGCTTAATCAATGCTTTGCAATGCTGATATGTCTTGTCAAGCTTTTGCAGGATACCTCTTTATTATAGGTTGTTAACGAAGTTTCCTTATTGCATATTGAAAGCTGATGCACGAAAGGTTCCCCATGTTGCAAGACTAGATGAAATTACAATAACAAACTATCAAGTGATTAAAAGGCTAGTGATGTAGAATGAGGGAAAATAGATTGTAGATGTCAGAAGGAAATCAGATAGAAGAAATTCAAGATTAAAAGGGGAAATTAAGGGAGAATTAGAAGAATTAGGGGGGGAAAACCAGATAGAATCAGTAGAGTGGAAAAAACTCAATAATTTGTCATCCAAAACCTCTTAACAACCAAAATAATATATGTACTTATCAATTTTTAGCCTACTCCCGCCGCAACAGTATAAGAATAGGGTGAATATTTTTTTAGAGAAATAAAGAAAGGAGTGATCAGGAACAAGAATGACAAAATGATTGGATTTTCCACTCATGGAAAAAACGGTGGAGGAAGGCTAGAGATTTTGTCACAAGTAAAAGCGTGATAGCTCATAGTTTAACTGGATACTTTGTCAAGCCTAATCCTTTTAGCTGTGAGGAATAGACTCCTTGTAAAGGGATAAGCCTTGGAAGAAGTTTGAAATTAGGCATGGACAGAGAAAGGATTTTGCACTATGGCTCTAAGCCCCTAACAAAGGGGAGAGATATTAGTAAACACAAATGGTATTCAAGTTTCCTCAGACAACTCCAATATAAAGTTGGTATAATAGGGAGAATGTTAATTAGCTATGATTCCTTTTTAAATTTTTCTTTTTTTTTTTTTTTTTTGGCCCCAGGGGTGGGGTTGTTGGGAATTTTGAAAAATCTATGCATGCAAAAATATAAATATCGTCAAGGAAATAGCATTTTGGACTCCCATTTGATTTTCATAATTAACAAAGAAATATATGGCTGAACTATTTATATCATGACTTGTGGGCTAAATAAATAATGTTAGTGCAAGTTGTTATCTCCCTTTAGCAAATTCTGCAACTATTTTCATTAATAGTATTGGATCTATCTGTATGCAATTTCAGGAAATTGATTACACCAAGGAGGCTGCTAATGCAGAATTGTTTGCCAATAACTTCAAAGACACGGATTATGTGAAAGTTCCAAAAATATACTGGGAATACACCACCCCACAGGTATGACTTTTATAAATTTATGAAAATTTTAGGACTGGAATGTCTTCTGGAGTTCCACTCTTAATGTTTATTTCTTCATGTATTTTCATGTAGGTCCTGACAATGGAGTATGTCCCAGGGATCAAAATAAACAAGATTCAAGCTTTAGATCAGTTGGGAGTTGATCGGAAAAGGTTTTGATAATTTCCCCAGTGAAAATCATTATTTCACATTTTACTCTCTTCTCTCTTAAATTCAGCACTGTGTGCTTTGCAAATTGAGAAAAACGAATGGTTACTACTTGCGAAGTTTTTGTGTTACCTTTCTTACTCTTCACAATTATTAAATTTTATATGTGATACAGATTGGGAAGATATGCGGTTGAATCTTACTTGGAACAAATTTTATCTCATGGTTTTTTCCATGCTGATCCAGTGAGTTTCTATCATCACTTCAATTGTTGGGCTTATCCAAATGCATTGATTGAGCAAGATAACCTCCTGGATTTATGTGGAAATGCTATGTGATGGGAGCATGATTTGCATTTAATGTTTGCACTTAAAATTATAGCATATATCATTTCCTGCCATCATTTCAAAGTACTGCTGTGCCTATCTTTGAAGCCATGCTTCATGAATGGCTCAAGAGAATTATGTAGTAGAACTTGGAGTATTAGGCCCAATAGCTGTAATAGAGATAAGCTGTGGTCCTCAAGTTCCATGGTTGCTTAATGCTGGACAAGCCCTCAGATATGTCTAACAAGAGCCTTCTTATGTTTTCTTTTCTTTCATATCTGCAGCATCCAGGAAATATTGCTGTTGATGATGTTAATGGTGGACGATTGATCTTCTATGATTTTGGGATGATGGGCTGGTAATTTGCTATGCCAGTGTCCGCTATTTACAGCAAGCATTCTGGGTAAAATGTTTTTCCAGACAATTGGTTACTTCTCCTGACATAAATCTTCTAATGTGACCCCTCGCAGTATCAGTTCAAACATCAGAGAAGGGTTATTGGAAGCATTCTATGGAATTTATGAGAAGGATCCAGATAAGGTAATTATGTCTCTAAGAATAATGGCCCATATCATGAATTAGTTTTTGGACTTTCATTGTTATATTCTGCTACAGATTCAGTTAACCTCAACTTTGCTATAGGTCCTTCAAGCAATGATTCAGATGGGTGTTCTTGTACCTACCGGAGATATGACAGCTGTCAGACGGACAGCACAGTTCTTCCTTAACAGGTGTGATTAATGAAGAGAAAAATCTTATGGTTTAACTTTTGTTGACATCCTTAAATTTCTTTTGTTTAATAGGATGATCTTGGTGTAGACTATAAAGTGTGCTTTTGTCTGCATGTCTAAAACTGGAATGAGAAAAACTATTTTTTCTCTGCATGAATTTGTCCTTTGGATATGCTTTTTGCCTATTGAACAGAAGTTTCGAAATGTAAGCCACTTTTAATTATTTAACCTGGATAACAAAAACCGTGGTGGGGAAAGTGATTTGTATTAGAGCTGTCTCTCTCATAGAATATTCTGTTGATGTGAAATATATATAAATGCAATTATTTCAGTTTTCAAGAGCGGCTTGCTGCTCAACGAAAGGAGAGAGAAATGGCGACTACAGAACTTGGATTTAAGAAACCATTGACCAAGGAGGAAATGATAGAAAAGAAAAAGCAACGCCTGGCCGCAATCGGTAATACAGTTGGTGTTATTTTTTATGTACAATTAGGTTTTACACTCTGAATAGATTTATCATTTATGTGTTGTATCAGCTAACTCAGCAAAGGACATGAGAACTTTTTATGACTTACGTTGCGAAGATTCGCTAAGCATCTAATAGGCTACTTTGTTGGCCAGTAATTTGACTTGCATAATGTTTTGAGTGTGCATATTCTTGAGCATGTTTGTAAGAAAGCTATCTTTGGTAGAATTTTCCAGGTTCTTAGTGCATGAACATGCGCATACAACTAAATAGTGGAAGAAGATAATGTCAGCTTCTTTATCGACTGATCAGTTTTGAAAAATATGCGTGGTATCATCGGTCTTATGGAAAGATCGCCTCACTTGCAAGGTCTAAGCCTTTTTCCTCCCCTAACTCTTCTTTCCCCCAACAGCTCCCCAGCCGTCCTCCCAAAAAGGAGAGAGAGAGAGAGAGCAAGAAGAAAAAGAGTATCCCATCATGTAGATATTATCATATTACATGTGTTTGGATACTGAAGTTTGTAAATCTTGAGTTGTCTTTAGGTTCTTTTGATACACCCAAAAAAAAAAAACAACTTCCTCTTCTAAATTTACACAGTTCTGCTCATGTTGAGATTTTGTAGCTTCCGATCAATTAATTACATGAGTTAACAGTGCAGCTGTTTACACTTTTATTCACTAAAACACTGGGTTCCTGCTACTCATGGGTTTTGCATTATCTGACAGGGGAAGATTTATTAGCCATTGCAGCAGATCAACCCTTTCGATTCCCTGCCACATTCACATTTGTTGTTAGAGCATTTTCAGGTAATGCGGTAATCTGGTGGCTTCATTGCTTTCTGCGCTGTATTTGACAAAAACATCAGCATAAAGAATTATTCCTTCTGCAGTATTAGATGGCATTGGCAAGGGGCTTGATCCTCGCTTTGATATTACTGAGATTGCAAAACCGTGAGTGTGGTTTTAGTTCCTTCAGATGCTTAAAAGGTTTCAATGTACCTTTCTGAAGTTTAGTTATTCATATTGCCTGTGTATCTGATTATCTTGCATTATCTCGCTTCTAGCTATGCACTGGAGTTGTTAAGATTTCGTGAAGCTGGAGTTGAAGTTCTATTGAAGGCAATCTCCAGTAATCTTTGATTCTACTTTTGACTTCTATTTTTTCCGATACAGTTCCATTCTCATGCTAATCCACTTAAATATTTCAGGACTTCAAAAAGAGATGGGACAGGCAGTTCCGTGCATTCTACAACTTATTTAGGCAGGCTGATAGGGTTGAGAAGCTTGCTGAAACCATCCAAAGACTGGTAGTGTGAAGATTTCCTTTTACAATTCTGTTTGAAAGTTAAAATAGTTGCTATATTATATCCATTTTTTCAATTTTAGTTTGATGTTGCATAATGCTGTATGCTACAGGAGCAAGGTGATCTCAAGCTTCGAGTACGAACTTTGGAGTCTGAAAGGGCTTTCCAACGTCTTGCTGCTGTTCAGAAGACAGTAGGGAGTGTGAGTTAAATTATGAACTTCTTTTTGTCGAATTTTTTGGTTCGAGATTTCTTCTTAACAAATAAAACTTTTTTTACGTTGCTTAAAACATCATTTTGCACCGTTGAATTATTGGCTTTCCTACATATTCAAGTGACAGGCAGAATTTTCTTTTGATAGTTCACATTAAGTTGTCATCCTTCCATATGTTAGCAACCTGTTCACTAGAGATGTAGGCCCAACGTGACCCCCTTTCTTCTATACTTGGTTTCTTTCTGTATTAGTGTCCAGTGGGGCATTTGGGGGGAATTGGGAAGTGACTGAAGATGTAGCAGTGGAGTTACATGAGTTCCATGATATGCATGTTTTTCATGTGATTATAGTGACGGTTTTGCTGGTAGTGCGAAAATCTGACTCTTGAGGCTCAGTTTGGTTGGTGCTTTTACATTTTTCTTTTTGCTTTTTTTTTTTTTTTTTCAATGGAAAGTGAAAAGCAAAAAGTAAAAAATGAACCGAAAACAAGGGACAAACGGCAAAAAGCAAAAGCACCAATCAATGTTACCTAGCTATTTCGAAATGGATGAAATGTGATGTATTTCATACACTACTAGAATTGAACGATTTTATAACTTATTGCCTTTTTTCCCATTTATAATTTGAGAGGACATATAACTTCTTGGTTGCTTTCAAATACGTTTTACATGAGGTAAAATATTTGTAATATTCTTCAAAACAAGATATTTACTTAGTGATCGTGTTCCTTTTTACCTATCAACAGGCAGTAGCTGCTGGAAGCCTGATCAACCTTGCAACAATTTTGTACCTCAATTCCATCAGAGTAAGCTCTCTTTTTGCATATAAATATTTGTGTATTACTATTTCCTTCAGTTCTTGACTATCTCTTTAATCGTTTGCTCATATGGTTTGTCAATTAGGTGCCAGCTGTTGCTGCATACGTGACCTGTGCATTTTTCAGCTTTCAAGTTCTTATTGGTATTATAAAGGTCAAGAAATTAGACCAGCAAGAAAGGTTGATAACAGGAACTGCTTGAGTAATAGGTGAGCTAATCTTTTTCTTTTACACTTTATGCATGTTTTAAGTTCTTCCTTCATCTTTATAGTTAAAATATATATATATATATATATATATAGTGTTAACAAATTTCACTATGAGGCTTTTATATAATTTAAAGAGTCGGCAGTGTTATTTTAGATACTTGACCCACTGTTAGGTTAAATTTATTATCATTCTTGAAAGGGACACATAACAAATCAGACCAATACATATTCTCTTTCATGTGTCCATCTCGAAGTGGAATAAGAAATTTTAATATATCAATGTAGAGTAGTGCATGTTTTCATGCTATTCTTTTGTTCTTGTCATTCTATTAGTAAGGTATATCAGTTAGGAAACTGAAACGTATTGGAGGTTTCAGCTTTATCTTTGCAGATTTGAAGAATCAACTCATGAAGCTTTGATGATTAATAAATTTCCAGCCACAGAAACAATGCTAGAGGCACAGATATTCTACATTTTGTTTGTTAATTTTGACGTAACTGAAGCCTTTAACTTAGTAAATTTGGTCACTGAGATGCCTAGCAGCTGTGCCCTTGGGATGGCCTTCTTAAAGCTCACAAAGATCTTGATGACATTGTTCTAGCATTGTAATTGTACTAGCCAAAGCCTGATTGTGGTCTCAAGTCTCCCTGACAATATCCCTCACCCTCGAGGTTCTATTCTTTCCTCATTCATCGGCTGGCTTATCATCATCTAGTAAGTCATTTGGCCGTAGCATCGTGTAATTTTTGCAGCAAGTAAATGTTCCGTGTTAGCATAATGTAGCTTCCAGTTATAACTTAACAGGGAGCATGTCGATAAGCTGTGTATTATATTGTAACATACAGGAAATGCTTTGTGGAATTCTTAAGTTATATACCAGTGCACAGATTGAAAACTCAATTGTGGTTTCTGCTAACAGGCCGAGACTTCGTAGGACAAAAGGCCTATTTTGATTGTTCCTTCCTAAATCTCACTCCTCGTACAACTACATGTAGCCTTTCTTGCTTTCTTCCTTCTATTCTTTTAACAAAATATTTCTGCCTTTGAAGTTTGCATTATTCCAGATCTTGCAATTGTTCGGTTATCTTTA
>JBBYHK010465995.1:0-21126 GCA_038382065.1 Adansonia grandidieri
TCCACATTGGGATACACGATATTGATGCTTTGGATTTGCAAGAAAAGCTTTTCTTTCCACCATTTTCCTTATAATTATGGTCATCCCTGAAATGAGACAAACTTGGATGTCGTAATAATCTTCATTCTTTTGGGGATTAGGCATTAGAGTCATGTTCTCCATATTGCGATTGAGGCCTTGGATTTGCAAGAAAAAGTTTTCTTTCCACCATTTTCCTTATAAGTAAAGTTTGTCCATCAAATGAGTCAAACTTGGATTTTTATAATAATCTAAATTTTTTTTGTGGTTGGGCACTACAATCATGTTATCCATATTGGGATACACGATATTGATGCTTTGGATTTGTAGGAAAAAACTTTTCTTTCCACCATTTTTCTTACAATCAAAGTTTATCAATGAAATGAGACAAACTTAAATACTTATAATAATCTCAATTTTTTTGTTATCGGCACTACAATCATGTTCTCCACATTGTGATACACGATATTGATTCCTTGGATTTGCAAGAAGAGCTTTTTTTCCACTATTTTTCTCATAATTAATGGTCATTCGTAAATGATACAAACTTGGATACTCGTAATAATCTCCATTCTTTTTGTGATTAGGCACTACATTCATGTTCTCCACGTTGCGATACATGATTTTGATGTTTCGGGTTTGTAAGAAAGCCTTTTTTTTCCACCATTTTCCTTATTATTAAAGTTTGTCAATCAAACGAGTCAAAATTGGGTTCTCATAATAATCTAGATTCTTATTGTGGTGGGTACTACAATCATGTTATCCATATTGGTAAACACAATATTGATGCTTTGGATTTGTAAGAAAAGCTTTTCTTTCCATCATTTGCCTTAGAATTAATGTTCATCCGTGAAATAAGACAAATTTGGATACTATAATAATCTTCATTCTTTTTATTGTGGGCACTGCAATCATGTCCTCCTCGTTGGGATACGCGATATTGATACTTTGGTTTGGCAAGAAAAGCTTCTCTTTCCACCATTTTCCTCATAATTAAAGTTTATTCACGAAATGAGACAAGCTTGGATACTCATTATAATCTCCATTCTTTTTGTTGTTGGCACTACAATCATGTTCTCTAGTTTGGCAAACATGATATTGATGCTTTGGATTTGCAAGAGAAGCTTTTCTTTTCGCTATTTTCCTTCTAATTAATGTTCATCCATTAAATAAGCCAAACTTGGATACTAGTAATAATCTCCATTCTTTTTGTTATTTGGCACTATAATCATGTTCTCCTCATTGGGATACACGATATTGATGCTTTGGATTTGCAAGAAAAGCTTTTCTTTCCACCATTTTTCTTGTAATTAATGTTCATCCACGAAATAAGATAAACTTGGATACTCATAGTAATCTTCATTCTTTTTGTTGTAGGCACTGCAATCATGTTCTCCTCATTGGGATATATGATATTGATACTTTGGTTTGGCAAGGAATGATTTTCTTTCCACCATTTTCCTTACAATCAAACTTTATCAATCAAACGACTTAAGCTCAGATCCTTGTAATAATCTCTATTTTTTTTCGTGATTAGGCACTACAATCATGTTCTCCACATTGGGATACACAATATTGATGCTTTGGATTTGCAAGAAAAACTTTTCTTTCCACCATTTTCCTTATAATTAAAGTTTGCCCATCAAATAAGTTAAACCTTGATTCTTGTAGTAATCTAAATTCTTACTATGATTGGGCACTACAATCATATTATTCATATTGGGATGCATGATATTGATGCTTTGGATTTGCAAGAAAAGCTTTTCGTTCCACCATTTTCCTTATAATCTTGATTCTTTTTGTTATTGGCATTACAACTATGTTCTCCACATTGGGATACATGATATTAACGCTTTGGATTTGTAAGAAAAGCTTTTCTTTCCACCAATTTTGTTGTAATTAATGGTCATCCGTAAATGAGACAAAGTTGGATACTCGTAATAATCTCCATTCTTTTTGTTGTTGGGCACTATAATCATGTTCTCCACATTGGGATACACGATATTGATGTTTTGGATTTGTAAGAAAAGCTTTTCTTTCCACCACTTTCCTAAAAATCAAAGTTTATCTGTGAAATGAGACAAACTTAAATACTTGTAATAATCTCGATTCTTTTTGTTATCAGCACTACAATCATGTTCTCCACATTGGGATACACATTATTGGTTCTTTGGATTTGCAAGAAAAGCTTTTCTTTCTATCATTTTCCTTATAATTAATGGTCATCCCTGAAATGAGACAAACTTGGATACTCATAATAATCTCCATTCTTTTTGTGATTGGGCATTACAGTCATGTTCTCCACATTGTGATTAAGGCTTTGGATTTACAAGAAAAGCTTTTCTTTCCACCATTTTCCTTACAATTAAAGTTTGTCCATCAATTGAGTCAAACTTGGATTCTCATAATAATCTAAATTCTTTTGGTGATTGGGCACTACAATCATCTTATCCATATTGGGATACATGATATTGATGCTTAAGATTTGTGAGAAAAGCTTTTCTTTCCACCATTTTCCTTATATCAAAGCTTTTCTATGAAATGAGACAAACATAAATACTTGTAATAATCTCGATTCATTTGGTTATCAGCACTACAATCATGTTCTCCACATTGGAATACACAATATTGATTCTTTGGATCTATAAGACAAGCTTTTCTTTCCACCATTTTCCTTATAGTTAATGGTCGTCCATAAATGAGACAAAGTTAGATACTCATAATAATCTCCATTCTTTCTGTGATTAGGCACTACAATGATGTTCCCACATTGGGATACACGATATTAATGCTTAAGTTTTGCAATAAAAGCTTTTTTTTCCACCATTTTCCTTATAATTAAAGTTCATTTGTGAAATGAGATAAACTTGGATACTCATTATAACTGCCACTCTTTTTGTTATTGGCACTATGATCATGTCCTCCATATTGGCATACACAAAATTGATGCTTTGATTTGGCAAGAAAAGCCTTTCTTCCTACCATTTTACTTATAATTAATGTTCATCCATGAAACGAGACAAACTTGTACACTCATAATAGTCTCTATTATTTTTGTTTTGGGCACTGCAATCATGTTCTCCTCTTAAGGATGCACGATATTGATACTTTGGTCTGACAAGGAATGGTTTTCTTTCCACCATTTTCCTTATAATCAAAGTCAATCAGATGAGTGAAACTTGGATCCTCAAAACAATCTCTTTTCTTTTTGTGATTCGGTACTAAAATCATGTTTTCCACATTGGGATACATGATATTGATGCTTTAGATTTGCAAGAAAATCTTTTTTTCCACCATTTTCCTTATAGTTAAAGTTTGTCCATCAAATGTGTCAAACTTGGATTCTCGAGAGAATCAAAATTCTATTTGTGCTTGGGCACTGCAATCATGTTATCCATATTGGGATACACGATATTAATGCTTTGGATTTGCAAGAAAAGATTTTTTCCACCATTTTTCTTATAATTAATGGTCATCCGTGAAATGAGACAAACTTGGATACTCGTAATAATCTCCATTCTTTTAGTGATGAGGCACTACAATCATGTTCTCCATATTGGGATACACGATATTGATGCTTTGGATTTGTAAGAAAAGCTTTTCCTTGCACCATTTTCCTTATAATTAAAGTTTGTCCATCAAATAAGTCAAACTTAGATTCTCATAATAATCTAAATTCATTTTGTATTTGGGCACTACAATTATGTTATCGATATTAGGAAACATGATATTATTTGCTTTGGATTTGCAAGAAAAGCTTTTGTTTCCATATTTTTCCTTCTAATCAAAGTTTATCGATGAAGTAAGACAAACTTGGATACTTGTACTAATCTTAATTCCTTTTGTTATTGGCACTATAATCATGTTATCCACATTAGGATACATGACATTGATGCTTTGGATTAACAAGAAAAGCTTTTTTTTCCACCATTTTCCTTATAATTAATGTTTTTTCGTGAAATGAGGCAAACTCGGATACTCATAATAATCTCCATTCTTTCTGTTGCGGGCACTGCAATCATGTTCTTCTCATTGGGATACATGATATTGATACTTTGGTTTGGCAAGAAAAGCTTTTCTATCCACCATTTTCCTTATAATTAAAGTTTATCCGTGAAATGAGACAAACTTGGATACTCATTATAATCTCCATTCTTTTTGTTATTGGTGAACAATCATGTTCTCCACTTTGGCATACACGATATTGATACTTTAGATTTGCAAGAAAAGCTTTTCTTGCAGCTATTTTCCTTATAATTAATGTTCATCCATGGAATGAGGCAAACTTGGATACTAGTAAGAATCTCCATTCTTTTTATTATCGGACACTATAATCATGTTCTCCTCATTGGGATACACGATATTGATTCTTTGGATTTGCAAGAAGAGCTTTTTTTTCTACCATTTTCCTGATAATTAATATTCATCTATGAAATAAGATAAACTTGGATACTTGTAATAATCTCCATTCCTTTTGTTATGGGCATTACAATCATGTTCTCCTCATTTGGATACATGATATAGATACTTTGGCTTGTCAAGGAATGGTTTTCTTTCCACCATTTTCCTTATAATCAAAGTTTGTCAACCAAATGAGTGAAAATTGGATCCTCATAATAATCTTTATTCCTTTTGTAATTGGGCACTACAATAATGTTCTCTACATTGGTATACACGATATTGATGCTTTGGATTAACAAGAAAAGCTTTTCTTTCCACCATTTTCCTTATAATTAATGTTCATCTGTGAAATGAGACAAACTTGGATACTCATAATAATCTCCATTCTTTTTGTTATGGGCACTGCAATCATGTTTTGCTCATTGGGATACACGATATTGATAATTTGGTTTGGCAAGAAAAGCTTTTTATTCCACCATTTTCCTTATTATTAAACTTCATCCGTAAAATGAGACAAACTTGGTTATTCATTATAATCTCCATTCTTTTTGTTATTGGTGCTACAATCATGTTCTCCCTTTGGCATACACGATATTGATGCTTTGGATTTGCAAGAAAAGCTTTTTTTTTCGTAATTTCCCTTATAATTATTAATGTTCTTCCGTGAAATGAGGCAAACTTGGATACTAGTAATAATCTTTGGTTTTTTTTTATTGGGCACTATACCCATGTTCTCCTCATTGGGATACATGTTATTGATGCTTTGGATTTGCAAGAAAAGCTTTTCTTTCCACTATTTTCCTTATAGTTAATGTTCATCCATGAAATGAGACAAACTTGGATACTCATAATAATCTCTATTCTTTTTGTTGAGGGTGCTGTAATTATGTTCTCCTCATTGGGATGCACGATATTGACACTTTGTTTTGGCAAGGAATGGTTTTACTTCCACTATTTTCCTTATATTCAAAGTTTGTCAATCGAATGAGTGAAACTTGGATCCTTGTAATAATCTCTCTTCTTTTTGTGATTAGGCACTACAATCATGTTCTCCATATTGGGATACATGATATTGATGCTTTGTACTTGCAAGAAAAGCTTTTCTTTCCACCATTTTCCTTATAATTAAAGTTTGTCTGTCAAATGAGCCAAATTTGGATTTTTGTAATAATCTAAATTCTTTTTGTGATTGGTCACTACAATTATGGTATCCTATTGGGATGCACGATATTGATGCTTTGGATTTGCAAGAAAAGCTTTTTTTTCCACCTTTTGTGTTAGAATTAATTTCATCCTTGAAATGAGACAAACTTGGATACTCGTAATAATCTATATTCTTTTTGTTGTGGGCGCTGCAGTCATGTTCTCCTCTTACACGACATTGGTACTTTACTTTGGCAAGAAAAGCTTTTCTTTCCACCATTTTCCTTATAATTAAAGTTTATCCATGAAATAAGACAAGCTTGGATACTCATTATAATCTTTACTTTTTTTGTTGTTGGCACTACAATCGTGTTCTCCACTGTGGTAAACACAATATTGACGCTTTGGATTTGTAAGAAAAGCTTTTCTTTCTGCTATTTTCCTTCTAATTAATGTTCATCCATTAAATGAGTCAAACTTGGATGCTAGTAATAATCTACATTCTTTTTGTTTTTTAGCACTATAATCATGTTTTCCTCATTGGGATAGACGATATTGATGCTTTGGATTTGCAAGAAAAGCTTTTCTTTCCACCATTTTCCTTACAATTAATGTTTATCCATGAAATAAGACAAACTTGATACTCATAGTAATCTTCATTCTTTTTGTTGTGGGCACTGCAATCATGTTCTCCTTATTAGGATATACGATATTGATGCTTTGGTTTGGCAAGGAATGGTTTTCCTTCCATCATTTTCCTTACAATCAAACTTTGTCAATCAAATGAGTTAAACTTAGATCCTTGCAATAATCTTTATTCTTTTTGTGATTAGGCACTGCAATCATGTTCTCCACATTGGGATACATGATATTAATGCTTTGGATTTGCAAGAAAAGCTTTTCTTTTCACTATTTTCCTTATAATTAAAGTTTGCCCATCAAATAAGTCAAACTTTGATTATCGTAGTAATCTAAATTCTTACTGTGATTGGGCACTACAATCACATTATCCTTATTGGGATGCACGATATTGATGCTTTGGATTTGCAAGAAAAGCTTTTCTTTCCACCATTTTCCTTATAATCTTGATTCTTTTTGTTATTGGCACTACAATCATGTTCTCCACTTTGAGATACACAATATTTATGCTTTGGATTTGGAAGAAAAGCTTTTCTTTCCAACATTTTCCTCATAATTAATGGTTGCAAAATGGGACAAACTTGGATACTTATAATAGTTTCCATTCTTTTTGTTGTTGGGCACTACAATCATGTTCTCCACATTGGGATACACGATATTGATGCTTTGGATTTGTAAGACAAGCTTTTTTTCCTCCACTTTCTTTATAATCAAAGTTTATCCATGAAATGAGACAAACTTAGATGCCTGTAACAATCTTGATTCTTTTTGTTATTAGCACTACAATCATGTTCTCCATATTGGGATACACGATATTGGTGCTTTGGATTTGCAAGAAAAGCTCTTCTTTCCATCATTTTCCTTATAATTAATGGTCATCCCTAAAATGAGATAAACTTGGATACTTGCAATAATCTCCATTCTTTTTGTGATTGGGCATTATAGTCAAGTTCTCCACATTGGGATACATGATATTGATGCTTTGAATTTGCAAGAAAAACTTTTCTTTCCACCATTTTCCTTATAATTAAAGTTTGTCCATCAAATGAGTCAAACTTGGATTTTCGTAATAATCTAAATTCCTTTTGTGATTGGGCACTGCAATCATGGTATCCATATTGGGATATATGATATTGATGCTTTGGATTTGCAAGAAAAGCTTTTCTTTCCACTATTTTCATGATAATCAAAGTTTACCTATGAAATGAGACAAACATAGATACTTGTAATAATCTCAATTCTTTTTGTTATTGGCACTACAATCATGTTCTCCACAATGGGATGCATAATATTGATGCTTTGGATTTGCAAGAAGAGCTTTTCATTTCACCATTTTCTTTACAATTAAAGTGTGTCTGTGACATAAGACAAACTTGCATACTTGTAATAATCTTGATTTGTTTTCTTATTGGCACTATAATCATGTTCTCCATATTGGGATACAAGATATTGATGCTTTGGATTTGCAAGAAAAATTTTTCTTTCTACCATTTTCCCTATAAATAAAGTTTGTCAATCAGATGAGTGAAACAAAGATCCTTATAATAATCTCTATTATTTTTGTGATTGGACACTACAATCATGTTCTGCACATTAGGATACACGATATTGATGCTTTGGACTTGCAAGAAAAGCTTTTCTTTCCTCTATTTTCCTTATAATTAAGGCTTCTCCATCAAATGAGTCAAACTTGGATTCTCGTGATAATCTAAATTCTTTTTATGTTTGGGCACTACAATCATGTTATCCATATTAGGATACACGATATTGATGCTTTGGATTTGCAAGAAAATATTTTCTTTCCATCATTTTCCTTATAATCAAAGTTTATCCGTGAAATGAGATAAACTTGTATACCTATAACAATCTTGATTCTTTTTGTTATTGGCACCACAATCGTGTTCTCCATAATGGAATACACGATGTTGATGCTTTGGATTTGCAAGAAAGTTTTTCTTTCCACCATTTTCCTTATAATCAAAGCTTATCCGTGAAATGAGACAAACTTGTATACCTATAATAATCTTGATTCTTTTTGTCATTGCACTACAATTGTGTTCTCCGCATTTGGATACATGTTATTGATGCTTTAGATATGTAAGAGAAGCTTATCTTTCCCCATTTTCCTTATAATTAATGGTCATTTGTGAAATGAGACAAACTTGGATATGCATAATAATCTCCATTCTTTTTGTGTTTGGGCACACAATCATGTCCTCCACATTGGGATAGACGACACTAATGTTTTGAATTTATAGGAAAAGCTTTTCTTTCCACCATTATCCTTATAGTCAAAGCTTATCTATGAAATGAGACAAACTTATATACTTGTAATAATCTCGATTCTTTTTGTTATTGGCACTATAATCATGTTCTCCACATTAGGCTACATGACATTGATGCTTTGGATTTGCAAGAAAAGCTTTTGTTTCCACCATTTTCCTTATAATTAATGGTCATCCGTGAAATGAGACAAACTTGGATATTCAAAATAATCTCCATTCTTTTAGTGATTGGGCACTACAATATGTTCTTCACATTGGGATACATGATATAGATGCTTTGGAGTTTCATGAAAAGCTTTTCTTTCCTCCATTTTCCTCATAATTAATGTTCATCCATGAAAAGAGACAAACATGGATGCTCGTAATAATCTCCATACTTTTTGTTGTGGGCACTACAATCATGTTCACCTTATTGGGATACACGATATTGATGCTTTTATTTGGCAAGAAAAGCTTTTCTTTCCACCCCTTTCATTATAATTAAAGTTCATCCATGAAATGAGACAAACTTTGATACTCATTATAATCTCCATTTCTTTTGTTATTGACACTACAGTCATGTTCTCCACATTGGTATACACGATATTGATGCTTTGGATTTGCAAGATAAACTTTTCTTCCCACTATTTTCCTTATAATTAATATTCATCTGTGAAATGAGACAAACTTAGATACTATTAATAATCTCCATTCTTTTTGTTATTGAACATAATAATCATGTTCACTTCATTGGGATACACGATATTGACACTTTGGATTTGTAATAAAAGCTTTTCTTTCCACCATTTTTCTTGTAATTAATGTTAATCCATGAAATGAGACAAACTTGGATACTCGTAATAATCTCCATTCTTTCTATTATGGTTACTACAATCATGTTCTTCTTATTAGGATACATGATATTGGTACTATGGTTTGGCTAGGAATGGATTTCTTTCCACCATTTTCCTTATAATTAAAGTTTGTCAATCAAATGAGTGAAAGTTGGATCCTCCTAATAATCTCTATTCTTTTTGTGATTGGGCACTACAATAATTTTCTCCACATTGGGATACACGATATTGATGCTTTGGATTAGCAAGAAAAGCTTTTCTTTGCACCATTTTCCTTATAATTAAAGTTTATCCATGAAATGTGTCAAACTTGGATTCTCGTAGTAATCTAAATTTATTTTGTGATTGGGCACTACAATCATGTTATGCATATTGGGATGCATGATATTGATGCTTTGGATTTGCAAGAAAAGCTTTTCTTTCCACCACCTTCCTTATAATCAAAGTTATTCATGAAATGAGACAAGCTTGGATACTTGTAATAATCTTAATTTTTTTCATTATTGGTACTACAACCGTGTTCTTCGTATTAGGATACACAATATCGATGTTTTGGATTTGCAAGAAAGGCTTTTCTTTCCACCATTTTCCTTATAATTAATGGTCGTAATAATCTCTATTCTTTTTGTGATTGGGCACTATAGTCATGTTCTCCACCTTGTGTCGCAACGTACCTCCGGGTGGATCCTCGCGGATCTATGGGTGTGTACGACTTAAATTTTTTTCTGACTTGGAATGTCTTCTTGATCGAGACTTTTCCTTCACGACGTGATGGGAATGAGAAAGTACAGGTTCTTGACTTATGACACAGTAAAGGGGGACCATAAGATGAATCGCTTATCTTATTGGTCTCAGATGACCATCATGAAATGGCCAATGCTTGGAGTTGCCACTGATCATTTCAGGCTAGGCATGATTGGATGCCTATTGAAACCTATGTTTTGAGTTATGAAACTCAAAACATCAATCCCGTGGTCTACGTAATGCAAAGATTCACCATTTAGGTTTAGGAGTTGGTTACACGCGATGAGGTACGAACCTCTTCATGACGCCCAAAATCAGTACCTTACTAACTATGTCTTATCTCGGTTTTAATTCTTTCGATCTAAACTATCACTATTTCCATATAACCCTCTATTAATGCATGAATCCTACAGAAATACAAATCCATCTTTTGATGAAAAAGATTTAATCTCATATACACCCCGAAGAGATGGGAAATATAGAGATTTTCAATAAACTGACCTCTAGATTTTACTTTGAAAATGGAATGTTCCACTTTGGGCACTAGAGAGATATCCACATGGACATTGCCTTTAATTTTATTTGAAATGTTTTGAATACATGAATGCAAATAATCATCACAAAGAAATCATGTTAGTAAAGCAATAAATGATGTAACATAGCAGGGATCATTCAATGCAATGATAAAGAAAATGAGTGGACTACTGGAATTTATCTCGCAATTTGCATCGATTATCTGGGAATAACAGAATCGATAATTTTCGAGATGCATCTGGGTTCCTTGATTAAACGAGGTTTGTTTGACATATTCATGGGAGTCCAAGAAAATAAAAAAATTAATTATAATTGAAAGACAGGGTTGGAGTATTCCCGTAGATGACAAATAATTTTGACAAAAGGGAGATTTTTAAATCTTGACATTTTAAAAAGCATGGTTGAAGTATCCCAATGGATGACAAATCATTTTAACAAAGGAAGATCTTTCAATCTCGACAATTTTGAAAAACAAGGTTTGGGTATCCTTTCAAAAGGTTGAGGTTAGACTATCCGCAAAAGTGACATGTTTGACATTCTTTAGAGAGTCGAGTTGGAAAACTTAAGTCGACAAAACTTTTTGATTTAGGAAATATGTAAGCGTTTTGACAACTTTTGGCAAAAGAAATTATTGTGAAGGATGATGGTAAAGATGTAAAATGTGTTTATGCCTTGAACAAGCCAATGGGAGGTCAAACCATGTTCTTGAGTCTGATCAGGGTGATACGGAGACATTCGAATGTCTCGAGATGAAATTTAGGAAGACAACTCAATTTTGACCATAATCAAAATCAGGGGATAGCTTCACACTGTCTTGCTTCCTGAATTTATTGTAAATTGGTTTGAAGGCTTTGGAGGGTGGACAAGATACCGTTAGAAAGGCAACTTGATAAGGGTCAACCTAAAAATATTCCCCATATCTGAAAAAGTCACCTTCCGAGGGAATAAATTTTCAAGTATGGATTGATTGAGTTGCTGGCAAAGCATATGAGGGACAAGGCGTGTGAAAATTTGAAAAATCACCCCGGACTCATTTGGTATCAAAAAATTGCAAGTGATACCTCTATGAAAAGGAGATTTCATGAATCTTTTAGGGAAAATGTTTGAAAATTTTGGAAAAATCATTTAGTGGGCCTGAGTGGCCTGACCAGAATATATGTTCGGATTATAGAGGTTTCAAATAGTTTAGATTTAAAAAATCATAACTCACTTATCCGAATAGTTTAGAATAAAAAATCGTTTTAAAGATAATTCGACGTGCTTGGAGAAAAAAATATCAAAAAATTCTTGAAAAATCGTTTAGGATTTTAAAATGATTTTTCAATTTGCAATAGTTGTGCTGCCAGCAAGGACAAAGCAAAGTAGAGGATATCTCTCATTTTCTTTATGTCTATGGGTCCAAACTCAAGTCCTTGACATTTGAACATCTATGACTGAAGGGAAACAGTGGCATGAGCATCACGAACTCATTTGCATAGCCTTAGAGTAGTTTGGGATGATGAAACAGCCCGTTGATCATACCACTCAAGGTTTTAACTAAAAAAAAGGTATAAACATTTAGGGAATAATTGTAAGACCATTTTGTTTCAAAATCAAAAGATTTGAGCTTGTTTAACCAAGATTCCAGACCTAGATAACTTAATTTTCCCCAAGATATTTTGCTAACTTTAAGGAAAATGCTAAGTCCATGCTAATCTTCAGTGGTTGAGGTTAACATGCTTGGCTTGGGGGAATTTTTGAACATCAGTTTTTGACAGCCATCAAACATGCATTTTGACAAGGAAAAGATAGAAAACATACAAGGAGATGGCACATAACATGAATGGGGATGCTAACTTTACTAATGGTTTAGACGAAGAAAGTGTCATGTAGTGTGACAAGAAAATGTTATGGATGCTAAAATGGCAATGATTCATGCAAGCTAATGTATAAATGTGCTTGAAATGTGTTAGGCTAATGATTCATACATGGATTAAGGATAACAAGAAGCATGGATATGGCATAAAATGCATGAGCAAGAGATATCAAACTAATGAGGATGAAATAAAGCATTTTGGCACATCAAAAGGGCATTAAGGCATCCAAATCCTAAACGACCATAACCAAAAGCCATAAAAATGCATGATAACCCTAAGAAGGTGATGGAAACATGGAGAGCTCACTAAAATGATGAAGATGCTAAAAAATATAAAATAAAAGTGATAAAGTGAAAAGTTATACCAACAAAACTTCACTTTTTGGCCAAATAATTGGAGCAATAGAGAAGGCTTGAATTTCCCTCCTTTCCTTGTTGTTAATAAGCAAGAAAAAGAGAAAAATAATGAGGTTTTGGTTCTGGTATGGATAAGGGTGATTTTCAAAATGTGTAATGGTTGAAAGTGAGTGTTTTGGGTATGTTTTTGGGTGGTGAGTGGAGAGCTACGGGATTTGGTTTTCTTGGTGTAGGAATGTGTTTTGGAAGTTGAAAATGAGCTAGAATCTAACCTTTTTTAGTTGAGATAGAAGTGGTCCATTTATACCAACATTTTGGAGCCAACTTGGAGTGTTTTTTGGTCATTTCTCAAGAGGGACAAAGTGATGTCAGCATGGTGGCTATAGAGTGGCTATAGGGAGCAACTTGTTCCTAATGTGATGGGCATAGGGTGGCTGGTTTAAATGCTAAAATGATTTTCCAGCAAATAGGGTGGCTGATGGTGATATTGGTTAACAAACTAGGGAGTAGGTTGATAATGTGATATTGACATTTTTTAATCTAATTTAGACTTAAAAAAAAACATAATGATTAATCTAAAAGTCTAAATTCATAATCTGATATGTTCTTTAATCTTTTCTGATGCAAATAAACGAGTTAAAATCAATTTTTGGATCAATGGTGGACAAGTTAAAACTGCCCGAACTATGACAATGGCTTGCATGTATCGATACATTACAGAATGTATCGATACATTTGGTCCAAAAACCTTGATGGTATCGATACAATGAACATTGTATCGATACAATAATCATTATATCGATACTATGAACCACTATATCAATACATGTTGATATGTATCGATACATTTCTTTACAGAATGCATGTTTTAGTTTGGCATGGCCTAATATTGATGCACGAGGTCCTGTATCGATACATCTACATGTTGTATTGACATAAATGAGACATTTTAAATTTTTGGATCATTTGAGCATTGTATCGATACATGAAAACCACGTATCGATACATTCAAGTAAATTATGAATTTTTTCATATATTTTATCCCCGGACATCTTAAACTATGTTATTTGATGCCACATCTTTGCATTTACCTTTGATATGATCCCTAAGCCTTCTTGACCTCCTCAAAATACTTTTTCGTCAGCCAATCGCCCTCTCTCACATCCTTGCTCTAGATTGCTACAAATTAGCCGGACAAAAGAAGGTATCTACAGCTGCCCCTCTTTGATTATTGCTGACAATTAGGAATAGGGCAAAGACAAATAGACATTATTTTGTCCGTGGTGGATTGATGCTCCCCAGAACACTAGGGTGTTAGGTTTTCTAAGGTTTGAACCCTATAGGCAGGTACAAAGTAATATGGATCTTTGGTGTGGATGCCGCCAGCTTGTGCGAGCTTTGGCTCAAACTTGGGTGCCACCAGCTCATGTGCACTTTAACTCAGACTAGGTGCCATTAGCTTGTGAGGGCTTTAAAAAGGGTGTCTCTGACTTATGGGCTTTGAAAAGGGTGCCACTAACTTATGGGCTTTGAAGAGGTGTCACTGACTTGTGGGCTTTAAATAGGGTGCCACTGACTTGTGGGCTTTAAAGGGTTACCACTGAATTATGGGCTTTGAAGTGGTGCCACTATTAAAGGAGTGCCATTGACTTGTGGGCTTTAAAGAGTTACCACTGAATTGTGGGCTTTGAAGCGGTGCCACTATTAAAGGGGTGCCATTGACTTGTGGGCTTTGAAGAGGTGCCATTGACTTATGGGTTTTGAAGAGGTGCCAGTGACTTATGGGCTTTAAAGGGGTGCCACTGACTTATGGGCTTTAAAAAGAGGTGCCACTAACTTATGGGCTTTTAAGGGGTGCCAATGACTTATGGGCTTTAAAAGGGTGCCACTGACTTATGGGCTTTAAAGGGGTGCCACTAACTTATGGGCTTTGAAGAGGGTGGCAACAAAGTTTTCAATAAAACTTCTAATACAAGCTTTTCTTAACAAAAGTTTATGACAAAATTTCCTGTTAAAAAGGGTTTGGCACTAGTTCTTGACAAAATTCTTAACAAAGCTTCTGATGAATGTTCTCGACAAAAGTTTTTAATAATAATTTGTAGACAACAATTTCTTGACACTAGCACTTTGATAGTAGTTACTTGATAAAAAGGGTTTTGACATGAGGTGATGAGAAGAAAAAGACCTTGCCTGAATGACACTTGGTTTGTGAAGCTTAGAGTTCTTACCAGGAATTCCTTAGAGGTTCAGCAAACTTGCCTTGAAGTGATATTGTAAAAATGATGATGTATGATGGTAATGTGAATGCATGATGTGGAATGCTGTCATGATTGCATGATGTGAAGTTTAATATGGGAGATAGCCATAATTATTTTTGTACATCAGTCAGACTCTCATAGGGATGGCGATTCATCTTTGTTGCAGCTATGGACGGGAATTTTCTTAATCCCACTCGGGATTATAGTTTGTCCCTGCTCCACTGGGATATGATAAAAAATTTAGTCGCAAGAATTTGGACTGTTACGTTTCTCGTTTCGAGAGGCTCAATCATTTTCCTGACAAATGAGGCATTGTCAACAATTTAGAGACTATTCAACTGATTAGGTTGATGTCTCTGGTTTCGATAGGATTCTGATAGAATGCATGGGTTGATTTTTGGTTAGCTTAAAATGGTTGTTCTTGAGATGTGGCTTGTGAAAGCAAGAAATGGTTTGGTGTATGGTCGTGCTGAGCGGGTGTTTGGACGTGAAAAGTGAATGTCTTGATGATTGGGGTGTAAGCAGAGTTCCCCATGCTTTTCTTTTCCTTTCGATGCAATATCAAGATGTCCTGATGTGTATTTTAGTTCATTATCAAACATCATCAGTTAAATGACAAGTGCAATGTGATTTGTATAGGGGTAAAAAGAAACAAGACAATATTTATTCATGACAAAAAAGAGACATAACTGAGTATACTATTTGACAATAAATTGATAGGGTAGCGTGAAAGATGATCTTTTGGGTAAAAGATGCCTCTGACAATTATGACATGGATGTTCTTTAGGTGCTTTTCAGAATCTTTCTCGAACAATGAATGTGCCTAGCATGAGCTGATCCTTGAAAGATCTCTAGGATTGCTTTGTATTGTCCTATAGGTACTCTTAGTTCATGCCCCATCAAAATTTATCTTCTTAAGTCACCTGTGCGGTTTTTCAACTGTAGTTGGGTTGGTTGCCCAGATGCCCTTTTCGGATTTTCATTTAGACCCCTTTTGTTTTCTCCTTCTTTTTTTGTTTTTTTGTTTTGTTTTTGTTGTTGTTTTTTTTTTTGTTTTCTTTTTTTTTTGAAAGATGCTTTTTTAGGTTTCACCCTTTACATGCAATATTTCTTAATGGAATCTGAGTTAACTGGGTTAGGCAAGACATTGCTGTCCATTTTTGACAAGATTAGGGCCCCTCTAGAGAAGGCTTACTTCACGACATACAGTCTTTCCCAATTAGGGGTCCACTTGCCCCGTGCATCTTTATGAATTGAGAGGATTTTCTTCAATACCAATTTGCCTGGGTGAAATTATTGTGGGTGCATCTTTTTGTCATGGGCTCGGATCATACATCTTTGATACATTTGACCATGGTAGATGGCCTTCATGCATTTTTCCTCAATGAGGTTAACCTAGTCGTATTTGTTCTTAACCCTTTCGGCTTCTTCAAGTTTGGTTTCCATCAAGACTCTGAAAGAAAGGATCTCAACTTCGATAGGCAATACAGCTTCCATCCCATAGATAAGAAAAAATGGGGTAGCACTAATGAAAGTGCGAACTGAGGCACAATAGGCATGAAGTACAAAGAATATCTTCTCATGCTAGTCTTTGTAAGTCTCAACCATTTTCTCAACTATTCTTTTAATGTTTTTGTTGGCTACCTCATGGCCCTATTCATCTTTGGGCGATAAGGGATAGAATTATGATGCTAGATCTTGAATTATGAGTAGACCACTTGCATCATTTTATTATTTAAGTTGCTTGCATTGTCTGTGATGATTTGGTTTAGGAGGCCATATCTACAGATGATGTCTCACTTGACAAACTTACAGACGATCAATCTAGTGACATTAGCATATGAGCTAGCGTCTACCCATTTGGTGAAGTAGTCGATCGCTACTAAGATAAGACGATGCCGATTGAAAGCTTTAGGGGTGATTGGCCCAATCACATCCAGGCCCCACATGGAGAAACACCATAGGGCCATCATGATATAAATGGCGCTGGAGGGACATCAATCTTGTCAGTGTAGATTTGACACTTGTGGCATTTTTGGGCATAATTGGTGCAGTCTCTCTCGAGGATCAACCAGTAATAACCCGCTCTCATGATTTTCTTGGCCATCCGATGTCTATTAGCATGTGTGCTATAAATCCCTTTATGAACTTCTTCTAGGATCTTTTTGGCTTTAAGACTGTCATCTGAGCAATACTTGATGTGACTCCTTTTGTAAAAGATTTTTCCATCGAGAACAAATCCCATAGCCAACCTTTTATGGTCTTTTTATCAGTCTTAGTTGTATTTTTAGGATATTGCTGATCCTTGATGTAATGAGGGATGTCATAGTACCATGATAGGCAAGCCTTCTCTTTTTCGACGCTATGATAGTGAACCAAAGTTGTGTAGATGCTCATCTGGATAGGAGCAACGTTCGAGTCTTGGTTGACTTTAAACATGGATGATAAGGTAGCCAAAGCATTAGCTATTTAGTTTTCTTCTTAAGGTAAGTGTCGAAAACTAATATCATCAAATTCTTTTCTTGAGCTTTGCTATCAGCTTCCTATACTGCATCAGCTTGGCATCGCGAGTTTGCCACTTTCTTTTCAATTGTTAGATAACTAGGGCTGAATCACCAAACACCTATAATATCTTGACATTCCTCTCAATGGCTGCTTGAAGCCCTATGACACAAGCTTCATATTCTGCAATATTATTCGTGCTGTCAAAATTTAGCTTTGTTGTGAACGAGTAATGACACCCATTAAGTGACATTAATATTACCCCAATTCCATGTCCTAGAGCGTTTGATGCTCCATCAAAATACATCTTCCAGGATTGATTTTGGTTAAAGGCATCTTCGTCTTTAGAAACACACATTAGATCTTCATCTGGGAAGTCAAAATTTAAGGGTTCATAGTCATCTGTCGCTTGACTTGCAAAAAGTTAGCTATCACACTGTCCTTAATGGCCTTTTGACTAACATAGGCAATGTCATATTCAGAAAGTAGGACTTGCCATCTAGCTAGCCTTCCTGATAGTGCAGGGACTTCGCATAGATACTTGATAAGATTGAACCTTGTTATTAACCAATGGTATGAGTCTTTTGGCTATACACAAAGCACAGCAAAACTTCTCGACTATGGAGTAATTGTACTTGCATTCCGTGAACTTTTTGCTTAAGTAGTAGATTGCTTGTTCCTTCTTTCTTGACTTATCATGCTGCCCTAATACATTACCCATAGACTTATCGAAAACTACCAAGTAAAGGATTAAAGTCAATCGGGCATCGACGGTACCAATACTGGCAGGCTTGATAGATAATGTTTGACTTGATCAAAAGCTTCTTGACATGCCTCATTCCACTTTCCCAGATTTTGTTTGCGAAGGAGTCGAAAGATGGGGTCGTATTTGTCAGTGAGTTGGGATATGAATCTAGCAATGTAGTTTAGTCTCCCCAAAAAGCTTTTCACTTCATTTTGGGTTTAAGGTGGTGGCATATCCTGAATGGCTTTGACTTTTTTTGGGTCAACTTTAATCCCTTTTTCGCTAACTATAAAGCCTTGAAGCTTACCCAAAGTGACTCCGTATGTATACTTGGCAGGATTTAATTTGAGCTAAAATTTTTGTAGCATTCAAAAAGTTTCTGATGGTCTGTGACATGCTTATCCTCTTTCGTTGACTTGGCAATCATGTCATCAACGTAGACCTTAATTTCTTTATGCATCATGTCATGGAATAGGGCTACCATGGCTCGTTAATAGGTTGCCTTAGCATTTTTAAGTCTGAAGGGCATGACATTATAGCAAAATGTCCCCCACATGGTTACAAAAATTGTTTTCTCCATGTTTTTGAGCACCACTTGATTTGGTTGTAGCCTAAGAATCTATCTGATGTGAGCACAACCATGGTACATTACAAGAGGAATGGAGCCAAAGATAAGCTAGCAATGCCCAATGGACCGGTAACAAGATCAAGAGTCAAGAAGTTCAAAAAACCACTTCAATCCTACATGGGCAGACTTGTAGATGGCATGGAATCTCAAGAGACAATGAGGACCAATGGCATCATATCTAATCAAATGGGGCTGAATTTGCAAGAAGATTCTAATTCTTGTTTAATTAATTATTTTAGGTTAGAAGAATAGCTTTGGGCGGCCCACTACTTGTATTTTGCATGTGGGCTTCTTTTTAATTCATTATGGGCTGCTTTAGTGAGATGGGCTTTTATTAGCTTGCAGCTCATTTAATTTAAACCTTTAGGCTTAATAGGCTGTATTTTAGAGATGTTAGGTTTGGGCTTTAGTTATTTTAATAGGAGGCCCATGTTTAAACGCCTTTTATATCTCTAGGGTCTTATTTATCTTGTTAGGTTCATCTTGTTCTTGAGTTTCTTCTTGTCTTATCTTTTTCTCATATTTGTTCTTTGAGTTATTTGCTGGGTTCATCTTGTTTTTTAGTTTCTTCTTGTTTTTTCTTTTTATCATATTTGTTCTTTGAGTTATTTGCTGCCCTAGCTATCATATAAAATTCAAAAAAAATATAGATCAATTGCTAGAGTAAAAAAAAAGAGGAATTAAATAATTAACAATTTGATTCTTGTTAATTTGAAATCTGCATTTTGAGCAGCGTACATATCTTCCTCTTATGTGCTCATTTTGTTTTTCTTCATTTTAGAATTCTTGCTTCTAGTTTTATGCATATCTTCTTTGTTAGGTGTTTTTATTGCATTCCTAGTTTTAATTTATTGTTTGTGAATTACCTTGATTGGAAACTGAATTCTGAAGTGTAATTGAGGACAGCAAGCTTGAGTGTGAAAGCTTAAAAAAGGTCAAAAGACATTCGAATGTCTCGAGATGAAATTCAGGAAGACAACTTAATTTTGACCATAACCGAAATCAGGGGATAGCTTCATGCTGTCCTGCTTCTTGAATTTATTCTAAATTGGTTTGAAGGCTTTAGAGGGTGGACAAGATACCATTAGAAAGGCAACTCAATGAGGGTCAACCTAAAAATATTCCCCATATCTGAAAAAGTCACCTTCCGAGGGAATAAATTTTCAAGTATGGATTGATTGAGCTGCTGGCAGAGCATATGAGGGACAAGGTGTATGAAAATTTGAAAAATCACCCTGGACTCATTTGGTATCAAAAAATTGCAAGTGATACCTCTATGAAAAGGAGATTTCATGAATCTTTTAGGAAAAATGTTTGAAAATTTTGGAAAAATCATTTAGTGGGCCTGAGCGGCCTGACCAGAATACATGTTCAGATTCTAGAGGTTTCAGATAGTTTAGATTTAAAAAATCATAACTCTCTCATCTAGATAGTTTAGAATAAAAATCGTTTTAAAGATAATTCGACATGCTTTGAGAGAAAAATATCAGAAAATTCTTGAAAAATCATTTAGGATTTTAAAGTGATTTTTCAATTTGCAACAGTTGTGCTGCTAGTAGGAGACAAAGCAAAGTAGAGGATATCTCTCCTTTTCTTTATGTCTACAGGTCCAATCTCAAGTCATTGACATTCGAACATCTATGACTGAAGGGAAAGACTAGCATAAGCATCACGAACTCATTTGCACAGCCTCGGAGTAGTTTGGGATGATGAAATAGCCCATTGATCATACCACTCAAGGTTTTGACTAAAAAAAAGGCACAAACATTTAAGGAATAATTGTAAGACCATTTTCATTTCAAAATCGAAAGATTTAAGCTCGTTTAACCATGATTCCAGATTTGGAAAACTTAATTTCCCCCAAGATATTTTGCTAACATTAAGGAAAATGCTAAGTCCATGATAATCTTCATTGGTTGGGGTTAACATGCTTGGCTTGGTGGGGTTTCTGAAAATCTGTTTTTGATAGCCATTAAACATGCATTTTGACAAGGAGAAGACAACAAACATACAAGGAGATGGCACATAACATGAATGATGATGCTAACTTTACCAATGGTTTAGACAAAGAAAATGTTATGCATTGTGACAAGAAAATGTTATGGACGCTAAAAATGGCAATGATTCATGCAAGCTAATGTATAAATGTGCTTGAAATGTGTTAGGCTAATGATTCATACATGG
>JBBYHK010466106.1:0-21124 GCA_038382065.1 Adansonia grandidieri
TTTTGGTGTTCATTTTATAAATAGGGTTTGCAAAGCCTACCTTTTCTTTTAATGCTGGGTTGTAAATTTTCTTCTCACCTAACTCTGCTTGAATGTAACTCGAGGTTTCTTACAAAGATATGTAACAATTACATAGACTGTAGTTTAAATTTAGGTTAAGATTATAATTTATGTAAATCTAAGATGTAAAAAAGATGGCACCAAAAAAAAAAGACCAAAGAGATCAGCTTTAATACTTGCGAAGACCTCATACAATATCCTTAGGAATTTGGCCAATTAGTTTCCTAATTGCTCAAGGAAACTAGATAGATAAAGTCCATAATCATCCTAGTAGATTAAATATGTTAGATTTATTTTTGAATTTATATATATGTGATATATGATTGAATAAATGCTAAGCATGCTAATCAAACAAAGTAATGAGACCTAAAATAAATGATATAAAAATCCCTTGTTAAATATTGAGTCCATGCCTAAGCATGATCAGACATCTTTCATCATTTATAACAAGATACCTGAGTTCTGATCGTGAGGATTTGTTGGGCTATCCTAAAGGTCCCTTTCGCCCAAGCTGCTTAGTTATAATTAATGGGCCTTATTCACCTAAAGTTGTATTGTCTAAATGCTTACAAACTTGACCCCATAAACATTAGAGGTGATGGTTGGTGAAATGCATATGATGTATTTAGGTAAAAGGTTACCACCTAATTGATCTAGGATACGATTGCAATTGGTAAGCTAAGTTACCTACTAAGTTGGTTCTTACATGGCTTGTTGGTCTGTCCCAAAGGTTATGCAAAGATGATAAGGGTCCTAGCTCATTAAGAGATTCAAACATTAAACTTCTTGTATTATAGTAGAGGGCTATAGACATCTTATTTTGTCTAAACCAACACTCGAGGTATCAAAAGTCATCATCTGAGGCACCATCGAAGTCATTTGAAGAAGCACAGGTCAAGTTCCTACCATTCTCAGCTAAGGTAAAGAGTTTAGAGAGTCAAAGGTAAGAAAATCTAGATTTTTATATGTATATAAGGCATCGATACAAGGCTTGTGTCATTCAAATTCCAAAATCATACTAGTTGTATCAATACTGAAGGGCATTGTATCGATACTTGAAGAATGGTTGTAGACACCTAATTTCGTCCCCTTCTCCAATGGTCTTAAATATTCGAGATTAAGAACTTAACAGCCACCCTAGTCTAAGACAACCTTTTTCAAGGTAGACTACATATTTTTAAAACCATTTTAGTCATACTTAAATAGCCGTATGTGTACGTGACAAAAAAGGTGCTATTTTAAGTCCTAATTTTAGATAAAAAGGATGAATATTTAAGAGAAAAATTGTTTTTGAATATTTTCTTATCAAATTTTAAAAATTCATTTTTATGAAATAACATCATGGTCAAATTCCCACTTTTAGGAAATTTTTTTTGAATTTTTCTTAAAATTTGAGAAGTTGACCGTCATATATTTTTATCGATATCTGTGTGACATTTATGCTGATATGCACCCCAAAAAATCAGAACTATTCAAGAAAAAATTCATATTGGCATTTTATATCACAAGTGTTAAATTGTTAAATTTATTTATTAAATCTGAATTTTTATAAATTGTCAAATTGTTGAATTTATTTATTAAATTTGTTAAATTCATGTTGGCATTCTTGATAAAAATTGTTTCAGATGTCAGATTTTCCTTTTTATTATTTTTTATAAATTGATATTGTAACTAATATGTTGAATTAAATTCATTTCTATAAAATTTAAAAATATTTTTAGAATTTTTTATTTCATAAATATGAAGTTTTCAACTTCGTAAATTTTTCTAGTGGGATTTTTCAAAGTTTATAATTTTTAAAATTCTTCAAATATTATTGTTAAATTCACATTAAATTAGTTTTTAAAATTCAATTTATTTTATGAGTTTTTAGGTTTTTTTTTAGAATTTTTCTGTTTCTAAGATATGGAATTTTGCTACTTTGTAAATTTTTTTGGTAAGATTTTTCTGAGTTTGTATTAAAATTCTTTAAATATTATTATTAAATTCATATTAAATTATTTTGTGAAAATTCAAACAATTTTATGAGTTTTGCATTTTTTATATATAAATTTTTTCCCGATAATGGTTTTTCCCGTAAAATTTTATGAGTTTGAAATTTTAATGGTTTTCTCTTAACATAAGAATCAGTTTTGTTCTTAGATTAAATTAAAGTAATCATATGAAATTCTATTTCAAATACATAATTTTTAATTTTTACAATTTAGTCCTTCCAATTAATGTTTATGGTATAATTTTACATAATATACATAAATATCATCTAAAAGTTTCTAGAGCTTGATGATGTCATGGATGACATAATGCATAAAATGACAAACTTAATTAATTTAAATCAAATCATATCATATCTAAAAGGTAATAATTACCAAAAAATAAAAATAATAAATAAGTAAATAAAGGAAAAAACTAGAAAATCCGAGAATGTTTTGGCCAAAGGCTTTTCTTTTAGCCCTTGGCCGAATCCATCCCTTATAAATAGGGGAAAATAGTTCTAAAATAGAGGTTTCGGGTTCCAACAAAAAAAAGACACCAAAAAAACACAAAATATTTCAAACTTTCAAGTCTTCAAAAGGTATTATCACATAGAAAACTTGTCATTTTTGTTCATTTCATGCAGTTTCTTTCTTTTTGTGAGTCAAAATCATGTCAAAGATCATGGATTTTAATCCATGTTGACATGGCTACACATGGTGACTATGATCAATTTCTTATATTTTGTTGTTATATTTAATTTTTTATTATAGCTTGGATTTTTATGAATTATTGTTGTTGCTGATGTGATAGTGATTTTCTTGTATATATGTGTTTATATTTACATTGTTTTTCTTATTATTTTCATGATAATATGTTGATATATATATTTATGTATTTTTTTATGATTTTATTTGTATTTAAGTTTGATGATATTTATTTATAATAATTGTTATGAATTTGTGTTGGAAGATCTTAATGTATGATTGCTTTTCATCTTGGCCAAATCTATCAGGGATTTTTATTGTTGTTTTTATGTTGAATTTTTTGATGATTTCCTGTTTTCTAGGTTATTTTGTAATATTAAAAGGTCTAGGGACTAAATTGCAAAAAGTTTAAAATTTTCTTAAGGCCATTCTTCCTTTGCCGAAAGTCTCTGATAACATGGGAAGAGTGTATCATGCATTTTTATACATGTTTTAGGTATTTTTTAAAATATTAGACCTATTTATAATTTTACAAAGTTTAGGGACTAATTTGAAAAAAATAAAAAATTTTGTTTTAAGGCCAAAGATGTTTGGCTGAATCATCATGAGGATGTTTGTCGTGTTTTGCATGTTGATTTTCATATGTTTGATGATGTTTTGTGATGTTTTTCTATGGAGGGACCAAATTGCAAAATTAAAATAATTTAAGGACCCAATCGTAAAAAATTAAAAAATTGCTTTGAGGTCATAGGCATTTGGTTGAATTATTCTCATGATTTTTGCTGTGGCTTTTGTGATTTTTCATGATGTGTTTGCTATTGATGTATGATTTTTTATTATGCATGGACTAAATTGAAAAATGAAAAAAATTTTGAGTTCATTAGGAAAATTCATTCATTTAGGGGTATTTTGGTTATTTTGAAATATTTCTAACATTCGTTTAGTCTTCCAAAGAGGTGTAGAAAATATTAAAACTTTTCGGATTCTTTCAATTTTTTGTTAGGGTACGAAATGTAATTTTGAAAAGTTTAGTGGTTTAATTGCATTTTTACATTTTAAGTCAATTTTAAAATTTTAATTTCCTCATTTAGAGTGAAATGATTACTTCTTGTCATTTTAGAGTCCTTAAGATTACCGGGATAATTTTATGTCAAAGGTATATCGTAAAGGCATGTTGGTAATTTTTCTTAGAACTGAGTCTTAGGTAATCACTAGGATGCTTTTATGCCAAAGGTGTATATTTAGGATAAGTTCATGTTTTTATGATCATTTTTGCATTTTTTTAAGGTTATCGAGATATTTTCACATCAAAGATATGCCACAGGGGTTTTTTGGTAATTTTTTTAGAGCCAGTTTGGTATAGTCATCGAGATGCTTTTATGCTAAAGGTTTATATTTAGGATAGGTTCACCCTTTTATGATCATTTTTAGTCTTTTAGGTTTATTGAGATACTTTCATGTTGAAAGTATACCCTGAGGGTATTTTCATAATTTTGCATTAGAACCAAGTCCTATGTGATTACTAGGATAATTTTATACCGAAAGTACACATTAGGGATATGTTCATCTGTTAGACTATTTTCGGGTCTTAGTATATTCTATTGATATTTTTAATAGAAGTGGAATTTTTTTAAGATAATTAAGTCAATGTTTCCTAGTTAAAATAATATGTGAAATTTCTCCCAGAATATGAGAGGGGTTCTATGGATTATTTTAACAAAGAATTATCCTTTTCAAAGTGAAAATTGGTGTTTTTCATAAATTTTAAAAAAATAACATTTTATATTCTATCAATTTTCCAGTAGGGTACAAAAGATATTTTAATTTTTACAACCTTTCATATTCCACTGGCTCTTCAGTAAGGTACGAGAGAGGATGATAAAAGCTTTCGTGCTCTTTCGGTTCTCTAGAAGGGTGCAGAAGATATTTTAATTTTCAAAAATATTAAAAACCTAATTTTCTCACAAGGGACAATAAAATTGTTTTCATAAAATATTATATATGGGAATTATAATTAAATATTAAATATTGAAATTAAAGAAAAATCAAAATTTATTTTAACACATGATTAATAAGATACTGGTTGTCGGGCATCATGAAAAGGTCAATCTTTACTTGTGATTGTAACCGACTCTGAACCCTTTCATGTGATCTTTGGTATTTTCGTAGATCTTGAAGTTTGTTTTTATGAGTTTTATAACCTTAAAAGTACAAACTCTGGTAGGTGACCAATCTTACCTAGCAAAAATAGATTGGTAGTGACTCTAGAAAAATGGTCGTTTCATACCAACTATTAGAGTTTAAGTCGAATGAGTGATTTATCTCGATAATTTAGTCCCCAGATATGAAAAACAAGGAAAATAATAATGATATGGCCCCTAAAAATTTAAAAAAATAATGATATATTAATCTATATAGGAATAAGGGATACACCTGCCATTTTAAGTCGGGTTGGTTAGGATTTGTATCGATCCATGTTATGATAGCTTGGCAACTCCACTAGGGATAGTTAAAAAGTCAAGCCTAAAATTAAGTTCGTGTTAACTAAATTTTGATTAATTCGGATTCAATATTTAATTATAATTCCTAGTACTTCTAAAAAAAATAAAATAATAAATAATAATAATAAATTTATTTTGTACTAATCTATTTTGTGTTTCTTTTGGGGATTCAGGTTAGAAAGTTTTGATTTTATTGTTATGTCAAAAAGGTTTGTTTATCGCTTTGCACCCACTAAGCATCCATGCAGTAGTCTCTCTTTTAGATCTCTAAAAGGGGTATAAGATACCTAATATTTCAAGCAGAGGTGAAGTAGCTTTGCCTTTTGAGGTATTAGCCTCTGTCTAGGCAGTTTAAAACCTACTAGGTATAAATTCCTACGTCTGCCCAAGGTGTTAGCCTTATTATGGGCATGGGAGATACTCCCACTCGAATTGAATTCTTTCTGACATAAACCCACAATGGGTAAGGATAAGGTACGTCATTGTCCATTCTAGGCTTAGGGAGCAATTCGAGAACCAATTTATAGGTCTGACCTAAACCTTATATAGTGAACCTTATTGACCTCCCAGTTAAAACCATACTCAATTTTAGATGTTGCCAAAAATTAGGGATACATGAAAGGGTAAATGTACCTTTCTCTTTCTTTTCTCCTTTTATTTGATTATTTATGTTTATTTAGATAACTTATTTTTGGTATTATTTCTCCATGTTAAATTTTTTTATTATTTGGATTTATTACTTCTTATGGATACTAACTTAGTTATTCTTTTTCTTTTCTTGGTGCATTTCTCATCTGCATATAGGGACACTTGCTTTGGATTAGAATTTCAGCTCAATTCAATTTTCATTAGACTTTATAGGTGAACAAGTACATTCAGTGGTGGTTTCCAAAACATTCAAGGAGGTTCATGATGAGTTCGAGTTAAATAAAAAAGAACATAGGGACTATGTACCAAAAGATTTCATGCCGGAATTGCCAAAGATCACACACTTGGATCTCTATCAGAATAATTTATCAGAATTGATTGAGATATGGAATAGTTAGGGAAATGCAAAATAGACCTGATTCATAAAGAAGTATGGACATATTGTTTTCTTGCTCAAAATACAAATGGATGAACAACTCTTTCGTGCTTTAATAGAATTCTAGGATTCTTTATATCAATATTTCTCATATAATCAACATAACATGACTCCAACTATAAAATAAATCATATTTTTACTTAGGTTGGGACCTTTGGAGATGAGACCCATTTATTACAAGGAAAACAATCTAGCAAGTTTTCAGAAGAAATTGAGGTAAATTCTTGATCTAGAACTCAAATTAGCCCCTCAATATATTGAGAAAAAAAGGGAATACTAGTATTATCATGCAAATTTCTATAAGGATACAGTAGAGTATGCTCAGATAAAGAAGAAACCCTCGATACATTTGCTTTAGCTATATGTGGCTTGCCTTTTTTCCCAAGGATACTTGGACATGTCGAAGCAACTGTGGTAGATCGTTTTGATTGGTTTTAAAGAAATATGCATCTAGCCCTTGCCATTTTAGTTGAAATAATTTGAGCACTCAATGCATGTCAAAAAATAGATCGTGGTAGTTTTTTAGGAGTGCATTATTACTGTACATTTGGGGCTGAAGTCATCTTTAGGGTGAAAGTGCCAATAAAGTGAAGCCCTATTTCTCACATTGTGTTCTTCTCCAAGAATTCATCAAGAAGAAATGGCCCAAGTTTGGAGTTAAGAATCAATGGGTTGAGGTATTGAAGAATATGGCCCCTAATTATATAACATGGAGAGCCCCTTGGTTTTCATTGAAACCTTTTATGTATCGATGTGGTCATATATTCTTTGTGCCTTTGCTTGGTTTATGAGTACTATAGGGTATGCAACGCTGTTGGTTCGACACTAGTATAGGTCATGGCAATTTATTCCGATGGCTTTTGGTTTAGCCAGTATGGATTCAGAGTATTATGGTGAAGGTTATCAAAATTTACTTAAGCTGACTGCCTTACATTGGAAAGAAAGGTATGAGTTAGGGTTACATACTTATATAGATTAGGCTGCCCCTGGATATGATGTTTTGAGGAGTATCTAAGGGTGTAATTTGATTATCCTAGGTAAAAATGGAGTTAGTCCTTAAGTATCCATCCAACCAAAGCCCTTTATATTTTTTTGAAGTTGATTTGATGAAAGAGGAAGTGGCGAGAGATCGAAGAAGAGTGGGTGCTAAAAACTAGCTCTTCAAAAAGAAGTTACATACCTAAAGATAAAGATGGAAGCTAAAGAAAAAGATGTCTAGAAGATGAAACAAGACTGGGTTAAGCAATACAAAAAGATAAAGCTTGCTGGCATATCTAGGAGCTCAAATGGAACTTCCAATTAGATGACTGAAGAAATACATAAGATTCATGAAGAGTTAAGAATATGGAAAGACAAGGCTTAGAAGCAAAAGCTAGGGCAACCATTTTTGAACGAGAGTGAAGGGTGTATATGGACACTTGTATTCAGCTAAAGAGATCTATAAAAAGAAATGAGCAACTCAAGAACACCTTTGGTTAAGAACAAGAAAGAGTATCACAACTACTTCAGGAGAGAGAAATTTTTGAAATGACTATTAAGGACATGAGGCAAGTACTACACCAGCAAGAGAATGACACTGATGCTTGGGCTTAAGCCTATTAAGAAATGAATGTATATTGAGATTGTAAACTATGGCAAGTTGAGGATGAATGTGAAAGATGGAAAGTGAATTCTCTTGGTAGATAGTTCTACATTGATCATCTCATGAAACAGATTCACTCAACGATCATTTAAGCCAAAAAGATGGTGGAAAAAATCCAAGTCTTGAAGGGTCTGGTTAATCCAATAGGCGAATATGGGCTTATTGTACTTGAATTTTTAAAACAAGCTCAATAATTGTATGACCAAGTTAGGACCTTTCTTGAATGTAATCCACATATAATTAACAATGTGTAATCCTTCACAAAGTCAATGAAAATTTATAAGCTTGGAATCTTTTGCTAAAGCAAGCGTTCTTACAATTGCATTCATACATTCATATCATACATACATCCATCAAACATATATACATACATATTCATATATTCATTAACAAATACAAAATTAACTTAACAAAATTTGGAATTCTCCTTTTTAAATGTTTCAACATTGAAAACTTAGAGAGACCCACCGAACAACCATCATTGTTATTATACTTAATCCAGAACAAGAAAAATGGCCAGAGACCAATTACAAGATTAAAAGGATTGGAAAAAAATAGCACCAGTTCAAGAGGCCATGATTAAAAGACAAGAAGAATTGCAACTGCAAATCACAAGATTAATGAAGTTGCTTATGGTAAGTGAGTTAGCCTGCCAACACCCAGAAGGTACTACTGGCATTCCTGCTAGGGGATGTTTAGAGGTGCAACCTAAAATATCACCTGCAGGTACTTAAGAAACATAAACACCAAACATGCAAAATGCACAACAAAATGTTCCTGGAGTTATGATGCCTCTAATCATTATTATTAACTCCAGTGCTTTATCTAAGGGGTAGATACAAGAGCTAGACCTATACGATAATAATCAACAACCTTTGTTCTTGATGAAAAGAAAAACATAAGGAAAAAGGCAAAATTGAAGTAGAAATTGAAAAAAAAAATTATAGCTTTTTGAAAGGAGACTTAAGGCTATTAAAAAAGATGAGCTTTACATCAGCGTAGATGTCGAGAAAATCAGCGTAGTTTAGTACTGGATTTGTTCTTCCGCCAAAGTTCAAAATGCTAGAATTTGAGAAATACAAGGGCACTATTTCCCCACAAGCTCACATTATGATGTTTATTCAAAAAATGGTCAGATATTCACATGACGGCAAGCTTCTTATCCATTATTTTTAAGAAAGTTTATTAGGATCAACATTAAACTTGTATAACAATTTGAGTCATAATCAAATCCAATTGGTTTGTTTTTGCAACAATACAAACACATGGCTGAGCGTGTACACTAACTCTTTAAAATATGGAGAAAAAGCCTATAGAATCCTTCAAAGAATATGCCTAGAGATGGAAATATGTGGCTTCTCATGTGCAACCTCCATTAACTAAAAAGAAAACAACCATGATGTTTATAAGTACTTTACATCATCCATACTATGATAAGCTAGTAGGGAATGTAAGTAAGAATTTCTTCGAGCTCGTCATCTCCAAAGAAATTATTGAAGTTGCTGTAAAAGCTGAAAAGATTGCGATCAGTGAATTTTTTAATATAAACAAGACTAAACTCGACAAAGAGAAAGAAAAAGCTTCATCTGTTAAGTATGTCAGCCAACTATTCTATGAGGAACCTTGCTTTTTTTATTAGAGCCAAAGAGAACAATCCCAAAACACCTATTTTTTAATGCATCTCATCTTTCTGTTCCATCAACATTACAAATCACCACCCCAAATCCCCTTCAAAATCAAACAAGGCCAAATCCTAATCAATCAACCTAAAAAACCAATCAGTTATGTTCTTATTATGAGCTTCTACCTTATTTTTAGAAAAAAAATATTTGATAAAATTTTGGAGGCTTAATTAGTAGCTTTGCTTTTTACTAAACCATACGGGGGTAACTTTTCTAGTTGGTATGACCCAAATCCTTACTGCAAATATCATGCAATAGTGGGTTATTCAATTTAAAATTGCCTTACTTTTAAGAGAAAGCTTTAAAGTCTTATTGAAAAAGGTGCTTTTAGATTTGACAATGATTTGAGACCCAATGTTGCAGCAAATTCTTTAAGTAACCATCCTGAACCTAGAGTTAATGCCTTATTGCCGAGGAAGAGCAATGAGTTAAGAAAGATGTTCAAGAGATTAAGACCTCAATGGAAAACGTTTTGGCAATTTTGACTGAAGGCTGAGTCTTTGTTAGAATCATAAATATACAAATTGCAATCAAATTTTGGAATGAACTTTTGTAAGTTTCATACCACCCAAAGGCATAACTTACAGAATAGTTTAGCTTTTTTAACTTTAATTCAAAGGATGGTGGACAAAGGAGAAATTGAATTTTATGCAAAAACTATTTGAGAGGAAGAAAAATTAATTAATATGACTAGTGGCGGGCCATCACAACCATCTTATAGTGTTGGTTGCTCCCTTATTATTTATTGTAATCACTGATGCCTACACCTCCCAAAAATGAAACTTTTCCAAAGCTCATCATTCGAACTTTAGCACCTTTTTCATATAAGGATAATAAACATTTGCCATGGAGGTATGATGCTTAAGTAGCAACTCTAAAAGCTTTGGCGAGTCAATTAGCAGTGGTTGATATCATAGGGTTTAATAATGTAACTGAAAATGGTATGTTTATGGCATCAAAACTAGCGAAGTTGTTGTTAAAATTAAAACAAAAAGGTAAATGTTTAGGAAGGCTGGAGCAATTAAAGATTTTCCTATAGAAATTTAAGAACTCACAAAGAAAAAGAAGCTGTTGAATTTTTAAAATTCATAAAACATAGTGAATACAATATTGTGGAGCAATTAAAACAGCAGCTAGCAAAAATTTCCTTGTTAGTTTTACTGCTTAGTTTAGAAACATGCTTAACAAGCCTATGTTCCGTAAGATATTTTGATCAACAAGCTGGATTACCTAGTGAATAATATTATTGTTGACAATTTCATCTACTTCAGCGATGATGAAATTCTACAAGGAGGAACTACCTTTACAAGAGCTCTATATATAAACACTTATTGTAGCAAGACTATATTGCCTAAAGTCCTTATCAATAATGGGTCAACTTTGAATGTGATGCCATTGACTAACTTATCTAGATGACTAGTTGATTTTAGCCAGCTTAAGCACAGTCAAACAGTGGTTAAAGCTTTTGATGGAACAAAAAAAGAAATTAAAAGGACCATTTCAATTCTATTGAATATTAGCCCATGCCCCTTTGAAATTGAGTTTCACGTATTGGACATCATCCCCATAAACAATGGTTCATTGGGACAACCCTGGATCTACTCGACTAGTGCTATACCATTATCCTTTCACCAAAAAGTTAAATTTATAGTGGATGACAAATTGGTTAGCATATCTGAAGAGAAGGATATAATCGCCATGACTGTAACTAAAGCACTAAATGTTGAAGTCAATGCCAAAGTGGAAGAGTACTCATTTAGGGCATTTGAAATTGTTAATGCTACTTTTTTTTCAGAAGGATATTCATTTCTAAAGATTTAGCTTTCCAAAAGCAATCGCATAGGCTTGAAACTTATAATAAGGAAAGGCGCTCGAGTAGGAAAAGGGCTCAAAAAATATCTATAAGGAATAGATTGATCCATTCAAGTGATTGATAAAAGGGACAAGTATGGATTGGGCTTTAAGCCCAAAAAAATTAAAAGAGAAAGCCAAAGAAAAGAGCTAGAGAAAAAAACTCGAGTTAGGATTCAATTTTTTACCCTTCCCTAAAATAAATTTTTTGTTATGGAGGGGTCACTAATCCAGTAACTCAAGGAAAAGAAACAAAGGATACTGTAACAGGGATCATCCTAGCTTTTGAAAATTTTTAAATGAATGTTATTAAATCAAGTGATGAAAAGTCAAAAGATGATCATGGAATCTGTCTCTGCCCTCTTGGATATGTTTTAACAAATTGCATCGTTATTAAGAGAACTATAATGTCTAAACTTAATCCAAAGTAGTTCTAAGAACTCTTATTATTTGTTTTGGCCTAAAATATGTGAGGATCTTTTTGTAAAGGGCTTAACATGTCATATAATTATTTTCAAAAATGAAATGCATGAACTTTTTGCGTATATTCAATTTTTTTCATACTAATAATCTCTTTTTCTTCCACATACACATACTTGAATTACCCTATATTTTTTCTACCTATTCATCTTTTCTTTTTACTATGATAGATATTTAAACCAAAAAGAAGTAAATAATCTCATTAGGAATTCAAAAGTCAATTTTGAATGGTCTAATCTCAAAGAAAATGTTGATGATTTCACTCTGTCGCCTAATTTGATGAAATTGGTTGAGCAAGAGGATAGACAAATAATGGCCCATGAGGAACCTATAGAGGTTATAAACCTAGCGGATGATGATAATAGAAAAGAGGTTAGAATAGGAACTAGAATCATGTCTATCAATAAACAAAGGCTGATAAATTTACTTTAGGAGTTCTATGATGTTTTTGCATGGTCGTGTCAAGATATGTCGGGTTCAGATCCAAAAATAGTGGTCTATAAATTACCTTTAAAATTATGATGCAAGTCAATTTGGTAGAAATTGAGAAGGATGAAGCCCAAAATGTTGTTAAAAATTAAATAAGAGGTGGGAAATAGTTTGATGCCAGATTTCTTGAAGTAGCCAAACATCTAGAATGGGCTACCAATATTATCCTAGTTCGTAAAAAAGATAAAAGAGTCAAAATAATGTAGATTAGTGGGATTTGAATCGAGCAAGGTTGAAGGATAATTTCCCTTTCCCTCATATTAACACTTTGGTTGATAACACTGTAAAGAACTATCTGCTTTCTTTTATGGATGGATTCTTGAGTTATAATCAAATTAAAATGGCACTTGATGACATAGAAAAAATAACAATTGTTACAGTTTGGGGTACTTTTTATTATAAAGTGATGCTATTCGGGTTAAGGAATGTTGGGACAAGTTATCAAAAGGCAGTTGTCATTTATTCCATGATATAATGCATAAAGATATTAAGGCATACATGGATGATATGATTACCAAGTCACCCTAAGAAGAGAGACATGTCACATATTTACGAAAATTGTAAAAAAGATTGAGAAAATATCAATTAAAGTTAAATATGAAAAAATGTACTTTTGGTGCAAGATTAGTGAAGTTATTATGCTTTATTGTAAATGAAAAGGGGATTGATCCTAATAAGATTAGAGGTATTTAGGAGTTACCACCTCCATGCACGTAAAAAGAAGTAAGGAGTTTCCTTGGGAGATTGAACTACATTGGTTGTTTTATTTCCCAATTTACAGATAAATGTGATTAAATTTTTTGTGTCCTTCAAAAGCATTATTTGGGAGAATGGGATGAAGATTACCAAATGGCATTTGAAAAAGTGAAACAATATTGGGCAAATTCTTTAGTTTTAAGCCACCAATGCTAGGCCATCCCTTCATATTGCACCTTATAGTGTTTGAGAGGTCAATGGGATATGTGCTAGTGCAACATGATGAAACCGATAAGAAAGAAAGGGTAATTTATTACCTTAGCAATAAATTTTTAGAATATGAGGCAAATTATTTTCAAATAAAGAAAATATATTATGCCCTAGTTTGGACTGTAAAAGGGCTCAGGCAATAGATGCTATATCATGTTACTTGGTTGATCACAAAAATAGATCCAATCAAGTATATTTTTGAATCAATGGCATTGTCTAGAAAAATAGCAAGATGGCAAGTATTATTATCGAAATATGATATAGTTTATGTAAGCCAAAAAGTTGTTAAAGGAAATGCCATTACTGAATTCCTAGCAAGTTAGGCTCTCGATGATTATTAAACTTTAGATTTTGATTTTCCTGATAAAAACTTGATGAATATCTCCATTGAAGAGGAAAATGATCAGTTGAGGAACCCGTGTGGAAAATGTACTTTGATAGGGCCTCAAATGCTTTGGGCTATGGAGTTGGGGCAATCTTGATACCTCTAAGAAGACTATTATCCTTTTACTACCAAGTTAGATTTTGATTGCATAAATAACGTGGAAGAATATGAGGCATGCATAATAGGACTCTACCTAGCCTTTAAAAAAAATGTTCGAGTGTTGAAGGTTTATGGAGATTTAGCTTTAGTAATTTATTAGCTACGTAAAGGATAGAAAACTCAAGATTTGAGGTTAGCACAATATAAAAAGTTGATTCTTGTATTGTTAAAAGAGTTCAAGAAAATGGATTTCATTCATTTGCCTCAAAGGGAGAATCAAATGGCAGATACTCTAGCCATTCTTGCCACGATCTTTAAAGTAAATAAGAAAGAAAGAGTAATCTTAATCCAGATAAGCTTGTACGAGTTTTTTGCAAATTGTCATAATGTTGAAGCAGAACCAGATGGTTGTCAATGGTTTTACTATATTAAAAGATACCTCAAGGATCGAGAATACCTGGACAATGCCTCCAAAAATGACAAAAAGACATTAAGGGGGTTGGCAATAATTTTTATCCTGGATAGTGAGATTCTTTATGCGAAAAATTATGATAAAGAATTACTTAGATGCATGGATGCTCTTGAATCACAGAGAATTTTGGAAAAAGTACACAAAGGTGTTTATGGAATTCACACCAATAGGCATAAAATGGCAAGACAAATCATGAGGATAGGCTACTTTTTGATACTATGAAAGGTGATTGTATTAAGTATGCTCGAAAATGTCATAAGTGCCAAGTCTATTCAGATAAGATCCATGTAACTTCTTCTCCACTACATGTTATAACTGCTCTATGGCCTTTCTCTATGGGGAGCATGGATGTTATAGGACCAATTTCCCTAATACCTTCAAACCATCATTATCTTATTTTGGTGGCTATAGACTATTTCACCAAATGGGTTGCAGCTACTTCCCAGACAAACATAACAAAGTCGATGACGATAAAATTTCTGAAGACTAATATTATTTGTTGATTTAGAATCCCTGAGAAGATTATAACAAACAACACCTTTAACTTGAATAACAAATTAATGACAAAGGTGTGTACCAACTCAATATCTCTCATTATAATTTGGTGACATACTATCCAATGATGAATGGAGTGATAGAAGCAGCAAATAAAAATATCAAAAGGATTGTGTCAAAAATGGTAGAGACTTAGAAGGATTGGCATAAAATCTCTCATTTGCCATCTAGGCTTATTGAACTTTTGTTCAAACCTCTACTAGGACAACATCATACTCGTTGGTGTATGTCACAAATGTCGTTCTACCAATTGAGGTTGAAATTCCCTTATTCCAAGTATTGATAGAAACCAAATACAAAAAAATTGAATGGGTTTAAGATCATTGCGAATGGTTGAACTTTATGGAAGAGAAGAGCCTGCGAGTGATCCCACATGGGTGACTATACCAGAAAAGAATGATAAGAGCCCATGATAAGAAACTTTGCCTAAGGTAATTTGACAAAGGGGAATTGTTGTTAAAGAAAATCCTTTATGGCCAAAAGGATCCATGTGATAAATGGGCACCAAATTGGGAAGAGCCCTATATGGTTTAAAAAGCATTTCAAGTAAGGCATTGATTTTGGTAGAAATAGATAAGCACACTTTACCCAAACCCATCAATTTTAACAATGTAAAGAAGTATTATGCCTAAAAAGCACACAAAAAAAGGTGTTAAAAGTAAGAGGCCTTAGGTTAAAAACCCGAAAAGGGTAACTTAGGCAAAATAATGTGTGAGGTGAAATTTTGTTAAGAAGTCAAGGCCAAAAAAGGAAGGCAAAGTGCAATCAAAGATATCTTCTATTCAAGAAAAACTTTTAAATCAAATGGGAGATTCTGACTACCTAAGTAATACCCAATTTTGTTCTGTACCTTATTTATACTCTTATTGGAAAACTATATTGTATTCCTTTTTTCTATTGGAATGTAAATACATATTTTTATTGCTACCCTTTTTAAATCCTTCAGTCATGCCAACATTTTCGATAAATGATGATTAATATTTTAGAAATAAATAACAAGAGGATTTTTTTGCATTATTTTGGACTTAGGTTAAACATTATATGGATCTTAATTACTATTTTAATTTTTAGACTTTTTTGGAAGGATTAAAATAAATAGACAACATGGTTGAGTGCTATCAAAGAAAAAGGAATTTGAAAGTGGTCATTCAAGGACATTTCTGATAAGAAGAAAAATAAATTCTTCACAAGGAAGTCCAAAAACAGGCACCATCTGCTTTACCTACCTTACCTAAAGTAAACAATATTCGTAACATTTTTCTGAAGATGTCTTTGACTGCAAGTATAAGAGTAGACTCATCTTGCCTGCACCATTTTTTGAAGATACCTTCAAATTAAGTTTCAAACACTGACTCTTTTTGCCAAAAAAAAATCTATAACATTTTCTAAAAGTGCCTTTAAATTCCAATATAGGCTAGATTAAGATAATGAATAATGATTAGATTCATAGGCTATATAAAAAATCATGAGAATTCATAATATGCATTATCCATGCATTACATTTAATAATTTTTAGGAAAAGTTAAGCGTGACACTAGAATGCTTATTGCCTCAAAATCAAGGGTAAATCCTTCATCTTGTCAATTGATCAAGTGTTACATGTTATTCAAACCTTTTTATTTGTTTACTTGTATGGTTTCATCATGGTTAACATTTTTTATTTGTTGACTCATATGGTTTCATCTCAGTCAACTTTTCTTATTCGCTGACTTGTATGGTTTCATCTCGGTTAATCCTTCTTACTTGTTGACTTGTATGGTTTCATCCCAATTAACCTTTCTTATTTGTTGATTGATATGGTTTTATCCTAATCAACCCATTCTCATTTGTTGACTCGTATGGTTTCATCTCAATCAACCTTTCTCAGTTGTTGACTTATATGGTTTTTTCCCATAAATTTTCTCATTTGTTAACTCGTATGGTTTCATCTCAGTCAATTTTTCTCATTCGTTGACTCATATGGTTTCATCTCGATCAACTCTTTTTACTTTTTGACTTGCATGGTTTCATCCTGATTAACCATTTTTATTTGTTAACTCATATGGTTTCAACCCGATTAACCCTTCATATTTATTGACTCGTATGGTTTTGTCTCAGTCAACCCTTCTTATTTATTGACTTGTATGGTTTTGTCCTAGTCAACCTCTCTTATTTATTGATTTGTATGGTTTCATCCCCTCCAACCTTTCTTATTTACTAACTCGTATGGTTTTGTCTTTGTTAACCTTTTTATTTACTAACTTGGTTTCATCTCGGTTAACCTCATCTTATTTGTTAATTGGTATGGTTTTATCTTGGTCAACCCTTCTTATTTGTTCACTCAAACGGTTTTATCCTGGTTAACCATTTCTTATTTGTTAACTTTTATGGCTTCGTCCCAATTAACCCTTCTCATTCATTGACTCATATCATTTCATCCCAATTAATCTTTTTCATTTGTTGACTTGTATGGTTTCATCCCAGTCAACCCTTACAACTTAAGCCTCACCCTAGTCACCATTTAACTTAAGGTTTCACTCTTAGCTATTCAGATTTTATGTTCATTTTAGTTTAATTTATTTTTCAAAGTTTAATGGCCTAAATAATATTGTGTCTATTTGGCCTTTGCCTTATTTTTTATTTTTAGCAACAGCCAAGTAGGGACAGTTGTAAACACCTAATTTCACTCCAATCCTTTTTCCAATAGTTCCAAATATCCAAGATTGAGAACTTATAGCCACCTTGGTTGAAAGCAACTTTATTCAAGGTAGATTAGACATTTTAATAATCTTTTCAATCATACTTAAATGGTTGTATGTGCACATGAAGGAAAAAGTACTAAATATTTTGAGTCCTAATTTCAGATTAAGAAGATAAATATTTTAAAAAATCATTTTTGAATATCTTTTTGTCAAATTTTGGAGATTCATTTATATGAATAACATCGCGGTCAAATTTCTCATTTCTAGGAATTTTTTAAGAATTTTTCATAAAATATAGGAAGTTCACCGTTATATATTTTTACTGATATTTGTGTAGTATTTATGCTAATATGCACCCTAAAAAATTAGACATATTCGAGGAAAAATTCATATTGGCATTTTATATTATAAGGTGTCAAATTATTAAATTTATTTATTGAGTTTGAATTTTTCACGATTCTACGAGTGCTATGCTCGTAAAATTTTTCCCAATAAAAATTATTTCGGATGTCAAATTTTCATTTATATTATTTCTTATAAATTAATATTTTAACTAATGTGTTGAATAAAATTCACTTTTATAAAATTTAAACATATTTTTAAAATTTTTTTATTTCCTAAATACGAAGTTTTCTACTTCATAAATTTTTCTGGTAGGATTTTTTTGAGTTTATAATTTTAAAATTCTTCAAATATTATTTTTAAATTCACATTAAATCAAGTTTTTAATATTCAATTTATTTTATAATTTTTTATTTTTTTTAAATTTTTCTATTTTTAAGATACGGAGTTTTCTACTTCGTAATTTTTTTGCTAGGATTTTTCTGAGTTTGTAATTTTTAAAATTCTTTACATATTATTATTAAATTCATATTAAATCAATTTGTGAAAATTCAAATTATTTTATGAGTTTTGTATTTTTTTACATATAACAATCTTCCCCGATAAAGGTTTTTCCCATCAAATTTTTTGAATTTGGAATTTTAATGGTTTTCTTCCTAACATTAGAATTGATTTTGTTATTAGATTAAATTAAATAAATCATATTAAATTTTATTTCAAAAGCATAATTTTTAATTTTTACAATTTAGTTTTTCTAATTAATTTTTATGGTATAATTTTACATAATATAGACAAATATCATCTAAACTTTTCTAGAGCTTAATGATGTCATGGATTACACAATGCATAAAATGACAAACTTAATTAATTTAAATCCAATCAAATTTAAAAGTAATAATTACCAAAAGATAAAAAAGGAAAAACTGGAAAATCCTAGAACATTTTGGCTAAGGGCTTTTGTTTTAGCCCTTCGCTGAATCCTTCCTTTTAAGCTTCCAACCAAAAAAAAAACACTAAATATTTCAAACTTTTAAGTTTTCTAAAGGTATAATCACTTAGAAAACTTGTAATTTTTGTTAATTTCATGCATTTTTCTTTCTTTTTGTGAGTCAAAATCATGTTAAAGCTCATGGATTTTAATCCATGTTGAAAGGCTAAACATGGTGACTATGAACAATTTCTTATATTTTTTGTTATATTTAATTTTTTTTATTATAGCTTGATTTTTTATGAAATATTATTGTTGTTAACGTAGTATTGATATGTTGTATATATGTGTTTATATTTACATTGTTTTTCTAAATATTGTCATGTTAATATGTTAATAAATATATTTATATACTTTTTTTGGGATTTTATTTGTATTTAAGCTTGATGTTATTTATTGTTAGTTATTTTTATGAAGTTGTTTTGGAAGATCTTGATGTATGATTGTTTTTCATCTTGGTCGAATCTGATATGGATTTTGTTGAGGTTTTTTTGCCTAATTTTGTGATGATTTCATTTTTTAGGTTATTTTGTAATTTTAAAAGGTCTAAGGAATAAACTGTAAAAAGTTTAAAATTTTTAGGGCCATTCTTTATTGGCCAAAATTCCATAGAACCATGGAAGGAGTGTTTCCTGCATTTTTTAACATATTTGGGCAATTTTTAACATTTAAGGTCCTATTTGTAATTTTACATAGTTTAGGGACTAGTTTGTAAAAAAGTAAAAAAAAAAATAACTTTGTTTTGAGGCCAAAGATTTTTGGCTGAATCATCATGAGGATGTTTGCTGTGTTTTACATGTTGATTTCATATGTTTGATGATGTTTTGTGGTGTTTTTCTATGGTGGGACCAAATTGTGAAATTAAAACAATTTAAGGACCAAATCATAAGAATTGAAAAAATTTGCTCTAAGGTTGTTGGTGTTTGGCTGAGTTATTCTCTTGATTATCGATTTGGTTTTTGTGATTTTTCATGATGTGTTTGGTGTTAATTTATGATTTTCTATTATGTAGGGTTTAAATTGAAAAATGGAAAAGTTTTGAGCTCATTAGGAAAAATCATTTATCTAGGGGTATTTTGGTTATTTTGAAATGTTCCTCCAGTCCTCCAAAGGGATGTAGAAAATATTAAAACTTTCTATATTCCTTCGGTTTTTTGTTAAGGTATGTAGTGTAATTATGAAAATTTTTAGGGATTAATTGTAATTTTTGCATTTCAAGTCAATTTTAAAATCTTAATTTCCCCATTTATAGTGAAATGATTGGTTCTTGTCATTTTAGAGTCCTTAGGATTACAAGGATACTTTTAAGTTAAAGGTATATCATAAGGGTATTTTGATAAATTTCCCTAGAACTAAGTCCTAGGTAGTCACTTTGATGCTTTTATGCCAAAGGCGTATATTTAGGATAGGTTCACCCTTTTATGATCATTTTTAAGTCTTTTAGGGTTACAAAAATACTTTCATGTTGAAGGTATAGCACAAGGGCATTTTCATAATTTTACATTAGAACCAAGCCTAACGTGATAATTGGGATACTTTCATGTTAAAAGTACACATTAGGGATAGGTTCATCATGTTAGACTATCTCCGGGTCTTAGGATATTCTATTAATATTTTTAATAAAATTAAAAAATTTTATAAAATTAAGACAATGTCTCCTAACTAAAATAATACATGAAATTTCTCGAGAGAGAGGTTCTATGGGTTATTTTAATAATAAGATATCCTTTTCAAATTGGGATTTCTCATAAATTTTGAAAAAATAGAAACTTTTATATTCCACCAATTTTCCAATGGGGTACAAATTATATATTGATTTTTAAAACCTATCATATTCCACTAGCGTTCCAGTGCGATACAAGAGAGAATGATAAAAACTTTTATGTTCTTCTAGTTCTTCAGAAAGGTGCGAAAGATATTTTGATTTTCAAAATTATTAAAAACTCGATTTTGTCACATGAAATAATAAATTTTTTTTGTAAACTATTATAAATATTAAATATTGAAATTGAATAAAAATCAAAATTTATGTTAACATATGATTAATAAGTTATCGATTATCGACCATCACGAGAAGGTCGATCTTTACTTCTGATTGTAAAAGACTTAGGGCCCCTTTCATGTGATCTCAGGTATTTTCGTAGATCTTGAATTTGTTTTTATGGGTTT